>QFEY01000160.1:0-11632 GCA_003316435.1 Russula virescens
GTAGAACTAACTGAAAAATTTTGACTACTGTTGTGCCGGCCCGGCTCGGCCTGAAAGCCCCGGCTTTGGCCCGGCCTGAGGCGGCTTTGGCTTTCTCAAATGCCAGGCCAGGCCAAAGCCGTCAAATATGGCTTGGCCCGGCCTAGGCCGCGGCTTTTATATGTTGTAGAGTGAGCAAGAAATGGGTCAAAGGCAAGCAGGTGCGGGGTGAACACGAGGCGATAGGCAGGAACGGGAGACCAACGGTGGGTCTGGCGGCAGCTGCATGGCAGCAGTGATGGAGGCAGGGATGTAACGGTGACCGCAGTGGGTCTGGCAAATGGTGGGTTGGCAAGCTAAGGTGACCACAGTGGGTCTGGCTGGACACGGCAGCTGGCAGATATCGAGAATGAGATGAGAGCGTGGTGAGAAGGCAAGCAAGGATCACACAGAAGTTAGGAGCGCAAGAGGTGAACTGGATTGTCCAAGAGCTGGTAGCTAACCTCCACAACGAGCAGGAGGGTGAGTTATATACAAAACTGAGTACCTACAATGTCTGTAAGAAGGTAAACGAGGACAAGTCAAAGGGGCTTGTAAGAGCTGGAAGAAGCAAAGGCAATGTCCGTTTGACAAGAGGAAGGGTGAGGGGCTGTGAGAGTGGAACAAGGTGCATCGGTTGCTGTGCATGTTGGTGAGTGCAAGGCTGTGATGGTGAGGTCAGGGTCATGCCAGACAGAAAGGCAGTGTGAGCAGGACAGCAAAAAGATGAGGGCTGGTTGGTTGGAAAGGAGACAAGGAGCTAAGGAATGCTATGCACAATAGATTTTATTCGACACAGTTAACGATGACAGAAAAAGGGAACTAAAATAGTGCATATGGCTGTTGCATCGAGTTGTGGCGGTGCTAGGCAGAGTTGGTCAGTCGGAACAACATGGCAAATAGGAAGAAGGGGTAGAGACAGATTCCAAGTCAGACAGATGGGGATGCAAGAGAGAGGAGGAAGAGGATGACTTGCATGCCTTTTGGTTGAGGTGATGCGACGACAGCAATGATGGTGGTTGGTGAAAAGGATGCAAGAACGGTAAGTGCCATTGCTTGCGCTTTGACATACGCTGAGCACCATGAGGCTGCCTAGGTCATGACTCACGCATGGCATCACATGGGGCCTTACAGCATGTTGATGAGATCGATGAGACCTTGAGGAACAAGATGAGACAGGGATACATAGGCTGACACAAGACTTGAGAGCGATTGGGCGATGTTCTTGCTCTTGAAGTGAAGTAATTGATGTTGCAGGACAGAGTTACATGCACAGACATGCCAGCGGAGAACTCGGCCCACTACACGCAATATACAGCCGAACTACACTACTCAGACCAGTCCATGGTCTCTTCATCTTCATCCTCAATCAATAGCTCATCCCAGGAAAACCCCTCAACATCTGACTCCTCCCCAAGGTCCTCTCCAGCAACATCCACCAACTTTTCGTCACATTCCTCCAATTCTGATGTTGATGATGGTGCAGGTTCTCAAAAGAGTAAGTTATGCCGGATTGCGCACTTGATGCACTGGAGGGCTTCCACAATGTCACCCTTGAGATGACTTCGATGTTTTGATATTGTGATTGTAAGGGAGCAACATGCGCTAGCCTCGGAACCGGCATTATCAACGCCCAAATTCCGAGTCTATTCCCTGCCAGCTGATGTCGCAACTGTCTCGTTCCTCCTCTATCTCCTTTAGGCTAAGTAGTACAGCCTCGAATGTAAATACCTAATATCTTGCGAATACAAAAGGGCAACGTGTCCTCGAAAGAGGACATCGATTGAAGCACCAAACCGACACCCTGTTTACCCCCGAATCCATGCGCCCGCAACTCGAGCCTCAACGTGTTTGCATCCCTCTGGGATTGCGAGCCCATTCTTTATTCCCTTTTTAACCTTATATCCTTCCACCCTTTTTCGAACTCACAAGCGTGTATCTTCAGATCTCGCACTACATGATCCCCCCCTGCGAGAAGGCATGCTCACTTGAGACCAATGATGACATAATTGTGAGATAGTCCTGTGCAAGTGAACCCCATGCAGGGTGATAGCACTGTGTATTGTACTATGCTATTTTGTTAGCCACTTGTCAGAGTATTTGGTTTGAAATACTTACCCCCCACCACTGGATCACTGTCCAGCTTTCTGGCACTTGCTCAGGAACATCCATATATGCACAGAAATCACGAAACCATGGGCATTGAGGGTCATCTGGTACATCTACCCATGCATCTGCTGCTGTGTCTTCTTCATCATCACTAAGTTCTTGGAGCAAAGTGTGGAGTCCCTTGCTCTTTGTTGATAGTACTGATGGCATTGGTGTTGGACCACTACACAGCTGTAGCCACCGTTCTTTGAACTAAAAGAAATTAACTCCTGGAACAGAAGATGAAAACTTTGACGTGCCTTATCCTCAACACATTTCAGAACTTCCTCCTGGAGCTCAGCTGACCAGTGCTTCTTGAAATATGCCATTTTCTCCTTTGGATTAAGAACTAGAGATATATTAGCAATATCAAGGGTGAACGATTGAAGAAAACAACTCATACTCATTGACATGATATATGCGGGTGATTCAGTTGTCTTCTCGTAGTAGTCATCAATCTTGTCGCATGCAGCATGAAGGGCCAGGGCAAATGGCTGAAATTTCAAGCAGCCAGCCCAACTAGACCATGCCCAGTGAAGGGCTTCCAGGGCAGGGATTGCATAGTGGAGAGTTGGCATATTGTCTGATGAAAATGCCTGCTGAGCATTGTCGGCATACTAAAGAATGTCAAGCTTTTGATTTATAGATATAATGATAGATGTACACTTAGCAAACCACAAAAGGTATTGACGTGTGCCCACTCCTCACTTGTAAGCTTCAGTTCATGTATCTTGTCTCGTTTTGTGGAGTCATGTTCTTCCCAACAAAGTTCATCAACAAAAGTATCAATGCACTGCAGAAAAGGAGTTATAAATATGGGTCTTTATTTGGAATAAATTACGCACCTCCTTTTTTCTTTCTGCACGGTCAAGCATCAAATATGTTGATGACCACCGCACCTTCATATTGAGTATCAGTTGAAGTGGGGGCCCATTAATGACCTTCTTCTAAATAGTTCTCCACATTTCTTTTCGCTTTGACGAGGAGCGTTCCTGATCAGGGATGAGTGACATCAATATTGTTACGACCCTATTTTCTTTTTCTCTGCTGACTCATTCTTGCTTATGTCGTGTACTAGTAGTGGCTGATGCCTTCCCCGCGTGACTCATACTCAGGTGACTCATACTCGTGACTCAGACTCATGTGACTCATTCCTAGGACCGGTACTTACGGTTGTGGCACACGCGACTCATACTGATACCTACACTACGCTTTGACTCAGTAGTAGTAGGTCTATTTATAGGGGACTCACTAGGTATATAAGGACGCCCTGTAGCTACTATGTACCTTAAGTCTGACTTGGCTTGTATCGCAATCAAAGTCCCCTCTGACTTCTTAGGTATTTGGGAAAGGATCTTGCCTTGTCCCTTATATCTCAGCATTGGACTGAAGAGTGAAGATCTTTCGCTACCTCAAGATCTACTTCCTCTTCCTTGGATATCTACTTTACCTTAAAGGGATACACCTCCCTAAGAAGGTCGGTCACGAGTCTAGAGGAATCAAGGCAGCCTCGTTCGTGATCGTTAGGGGACGACGCCCCAGATAAAGATAGGACTTGAACCAGACGACCCCGAACTCGTCTGCAAGGCTTTCACTACAAAGCCAGAGCTCCAGGACAACCTCAGAACCCTCTTACTACTCAAGTCGAGTCTTAACGCTCTTGCGAGCGTTGCACAAGTCAGACTTCCTACCGCACACTAAAGTTACGTTACTCGAAAGGTAACGTCAAAGAAAGAACACCGTGGAGCCGACATCATCACGAGCCGCAGAGAAGCGACCTCGTGAAGGAACCCTGGAAGCAGTTCGACCACAAGTAGTTGAACTAAACTTCATTGCAGAAAAAGGGAAAAGTTCCCTAGTAACCAGGAGACAACGAGACGACCTTCCTACACACGTCAAACATAACCTAGACGTTCCCCTCGACGGAAACATTTCAGGGGCTGTCTGGGGAGACTACGAAGACGAAGAAGGAGAACCAGGCTATTACGCAAACGTTAAAACCAACGTAGGCATCTGGAAGAACGTTGCAGTAGAATTCATCTACTACAAAGGAAACTATCGGTGGTTCATCCTCGTATTATCCAAAGGACGTTGGACAACCAATCTAGGGAAAAGGTTCCCCATCGATAACTTTGTAGGGCTTGGGTGGTGGAATAAATACGACCCGGAACATCCAAATTACGAAGGAGTCAAAAGACCCAAGGCAGAAGACCCTGCGGCACTGAATATATACGAAACAGACCCGAGGTACTCCTCCCCAGCATTAACCAGAGCCCCAACCCCACAAGAAGAATTCCTGAGTGGGGCACTCCACCACGTAGCCACCATACAAGGGTCGCAACCCTTGACAGCCGAAGGAACCTCAGAACTAGTAACCACTCTTGAAAGACACGCCTCAGAAGGAGGAACCATCCCCACAGATATCCCCCCAGTTACAATTGTACTTCCAACCGTTGCTCCCCAACAAACAAACCTCCCTACCGTAGCACAGTCACAACACGCGCCAATGGCCAGTATTCAAACCACTGTAGTAGGCGGGACCCAGCAGACCACCCAGCAGACTACCCAGACAGGCAACGGGGGGGCCCTCTATGGGACAACGCCCCCAGTCTTCAATGGGAAGAGAAGTGAAAGCGAAGCATTCCTCCGGAAGTTCGAGGGGTGGATGATGGTCAACGCGGACAAAGAGGTTTTCTCCAACTACTACCGGCGAGCGGCGTTGTTCCTTACCCTGATCGCTGGGAAAGATGTTGATGACTGGGTTGACCAACAACGCACAACGCTCCGTATCCAACACGAGACCAACGGTGTCCTCCAATCCAACCCTACCCATTGGACTAACCTGTTGAAGGCATTCAAGGATACCTTCACGAACATAGCAGCAGTGCTGGAAGCAACCCAGTCTTATGACACCCTGGAAATGGACAAAGGCGATATCAACTCCTACATCGCGAGCTTTAATCGCCTCAGAGCCGAAGCCGGATTTGGGGAAAACGATAAAGGAACCCTCTTAAAGTTCCGGAAGGGACTGAACAAGGGGCTCCATCGCGCAATTATCAGCAACCCCTCAAAGGAATTGGTAACCCTGGCGGACTGGCAGGAGGAGGCGAGAAACAAACAGCAGAAGCACCTGGAAGCTGAGTACTTTGTAGGAGGAACCACGTGGGGACCAAAGAAGCAAGCCCTTTACGCTAAACTGCAAGGGGCTAAGAAGGGAATAAGAAACCCGAACGCCATGGATGTAGACGCCATCCAAATGACTCCGAAACCAGGGAATCAAGATCAGGGGAACAGGCTCTCCCCGGAGAAATTGCAAGCACTCAGAGTCTTAGGAGGGTGCTTCGGATGTGGCGGATTGGGGCACCTACGACGCAATTGTCCCACCAACCCATCCAAACCACGAGCTCTGTCTGGAGTAACCGGTCAGCCTAGTGACCGAGGCCAGAGAGCGCAAGGAAACAACCAAGGAACGACCATTCGGGTCGCAGAAGTGGGAGAGAAACCCAAGGAACTGACCAAGGAACAAGTCAAGGAAATTATGAACGGATGGAGCAAAGAAGACAGGATCAATTTTGCACTGGAAAATTATGATGCGTTGCCCGATTTGCCGGATTTTTAGCCCGGTCCAAACTGATCGCCGCAGTGAGGACCAAAGACCAGAGTAGAATGTTCATTGTACGAGAACGATGCGTGGAAATGCCATTTATTTTGTACCACTACTCTGGAAAGGCGACCGGCAAAGCTCTAGTCGACAGCGGGGCAACCAATAATTTCATCGATTATCGAACTGTCCTACGGCATCGACTAGGAACAAAGAAACTGGACAAACCACGAACGGTCTATAACGTGGATAGAACCATAAATCGACATGGGACCATAGATCGATATTGCGACCTCTATAGCACAAAAGGGGACCGAACAAGTCGGGAACGCTTCTATGTAACCAACCTGGGCAGGAATGAGTTCATCTTGGGGATGGCCTGGCTGGAAAATTTCAACCCGAACATCGATTGGGAAAACAAGAAAGTACTGGGACACCCAACCTACTTCGAAACTACCCTACGAGCAAAACAAAAGCAGGAGAGGACCCAATTTTTGAACAGGATGATCCTGGACTTACAAGTCGAAGGACTACTAGAGGAGGGAGACACCCTCCAAATGGTAACTCATTCACCAATAGAAGAGGTGAGCATAGCCAAGACCACCCTAGCGACAGAAATGGCCATCAAAGCAAGGAAAACCCAGGAGGGGGCAGAACCCCTTGACGAGGAATCTACAAAACAGAGTATACCTCCCCAATACCGGGACTTCTGGAAGGTTTTCTCGGAGGAGGAGGCCCAACGATTCCCACCTTCGAGGAGTTGCGACCACCGAATCATCCTGAAGCCCGGGGCACCGGATACCATAAACCGGAAAGTCTACCCACTAAACCTTCGAGAAAAGGAGGTGGAAGACAAATATGTGGACGAGAACTTAAAAAAGGGGTTCATTCGACCAGGGACAGGTCCCTACGGATGTTCTACATTCTATGTCGCAAAGAAGAATGGAGACCTTCGACCAGTAGTGGACTACAAACCCCTAAACGCCTGGACCGTCCGGGATGTTACCCCAATGCCCCTGATAACAGACATTCACGACGACTTAAAGGATAAGGTGCTGTTCAGCAAATTCGACATCCGGTGGGGATACAACAACATCAGGATTGCAGAAGAGGACATATGGAAAACCGGATTCAAGACGACCAGGGGACTCTTTGAATCCCTAGTTATGAACTTTGGGATGACCAACGCACCGCCGACATTCTGTAGGTTTGGGCTAGAACTCTTCAAACCCCTCGAACAACGGTACCCAGGGGAATTCCGTTACTACATGGACGATGCGGCGGTCATGACCCGAGAAGGAGACCTAGAACGGCATAGGGAGATAGCTAGGGCATTCTTGAAGATCTGCGAAGACAATGACCTGCACCTACGACCCGAGAAGTGTGTTTTCGAACAAACAGAAATGGACTTCTTAGGGATAAGGGTGCGTAACGGAGAACTATCAATTGACCCAGCAAAAATTGCCGGAATCGCCGACCACACCGAGGAACTCAAAACGGTGTCTGAAGTGAGGAGCTTCCTAGGGGTAGTAGGCTACCAAAGGCCATTCATTCGGGGATTTGCACAACTGGCCAAACCATTAACGGAACTCACAAAGAAGGATACAAAGTTCGAATGGACCGATAAATGCAGACAAGCAGTTCAGGCCCTAAAGCGAGCGGTGACGTCGGAACCAGTACTAATACCACCTGACCAATCAAGGCAATTCGAGCTGGAAACAGATGCTTCACTCTTTGCAACAGGAGCAATACTGTACCAAAGAGAACCGCACCCAGACGACACCACAGACGACGAAGGAAACCCGGTACTGAAAGGGAAACGACGCGTGGTGGGATACCACTCGGGCACCTTTAGCTCAGCAGAAAGGAACTACCCGATATATGATAGGGAGTACCTGGGAATACTCAGGGGTTTGCGACACTGGTCTTACTTACTCAAGAACACAAAGGCACCCGTAATACTAATAACGGACCACGCAAACCTCCAGTATTACAGGGATCCCAAGAGGCTACCACCCAGGGTACACAACTGGAATGCGGAACTACAAGAATATAACTGTAAAATTGTCTACAAACCAGGGCCTACAAATCATGCGGACGCCCTATCACGGAGACCAGATTACGACGTCCCAGCAGAAAACCCAGAAGTAATCTGTCTCCCACAGCCACTATTCTCTGCAGACACAGAGGAAAGGAGAGCACTAGTGGCCTCTATGGACCTTGGCTGGTCCGGAGTCACCACTGAAGAAATTCAGCGAGGCCGGGGCCAAGGGACAAACCAAGAGGAACTAGACAAAAGAGTCCAGGAAGAACAGCAGTTGTCCATACATACAGAACAGCTGACAAGATGGCAAAAGGCACATGGACTAACAGTAGCGGACGAACTCTACTGGTTAGGACCTGCACTCGTTGTCGTGGGAAACAACGATTTAAGGAGGGGGGTGATCAACCATTTTCACAATTCTTTCACTGCTGGACACCCGGGAATTACCAAGACCACGGAGCTAGTTGCAAAATACTACTGGTGGCCAAGCATGCGCAACACAATAACCGATTATGTGAAAGGATGTGGCATATGCCAGATGAACAAAATCAACACACACCCAACAAAACCCCCACCTTTCCCAATCACGATAGAACCAGATGCACTACCCTTCCAGACAGTAGCAATGGATTTCATCGTAAAACTCCCAGAGTCCCAAGGTTTCGACTCGATACTCACAGTAACGGACCATGACTGCTCAAAAGCGGCAATCTTCTTACCATGCAAGGAAACAATTGATGCAGAAGGGGTAGCACAGCTATATGCTACCCACATAGTACCCCATTACGGTATCCCTCGCAAAATTATTTCGGACCGAGACACCCGCTTCACGGCTAGCTTAACTAAGGAACTATGTCGAATCCTGGGGATATCACAAAACATCAGCACAGCTTACCATCCTCAAACTGATGGACAGAGTGAACGAACAAACCAATCCTTGGAACAATACCTTCGACTCTTCTGTCACAAAGACCAGAACGACTGGGCTCGATGGCTACCCCTAGCGCAGTACACTCGAAACTCGTGGCCGTCCAGCACAACCAAGAAAACCCCCTACGAACTTATCTTAGGATACACCCCAACGGTACATCAACCAAACAGGAAAGCACAGCTACCAGGGCTGGAAGAGAGAGTAAGCAAGATTATGGAACTCCGGAAGACCGCCCAAGAGGCATTACGTAAAGCGCAGGAGCAGATGATAAAAGAAACAAAGTTCACGCCCTACAAACCAGGGGACAAGGTCTGGTTGGAGGGCACAAACTTAAACTTACCATATCAGTCAAAGAAACTCTCACCAAGGCGATACGGACCTTTCAAGGTAGTCGCCCCAATATCGAAAACGTCATATAAGCTCGCACTGCCTATCGGATGGAAGATACACCCGGTGTTCCATGCCTCCCTAATAACGCCATACAAGGAGATGGAAACGCATGGGCCGAACTTTCTGGAACCGCCACCAGATATTATAGAAGGCGAACCAGAATGGGAAGTAGAACGGATCATCGGACAAAGAACTTATAGACGAAAAAGGCAATACCTGGTCCGGTGGAAAGGCTACTCTCCGGCACATGACTCATGGGTGGATGACTCGGACTTACATGCTCCGGACTTAGTCAAAGAATTCTTGTCAACATCAGCGCCCATGACTCAGGGTGACTCGAATCCTAGGACGACATCAGCGCCCATGACTCAGGGTGACTCGAATCCTAGGACGACATCAGCGCCCATGACTCAGGATGACTCGAATCCTAGGACAAGGGCCAGAACTAGGCGCCAGGGATTACATATAAGGAGCCTTCAGTTGGAGGAAGAGGCCCCATCACCCCAACTCCCCACTTCCGTCCTTCCACTCTGGAGTGCCCCAACTGTACCCCAAAGAAAACCTGCTCCTTCCACTTCTTCGAGTCACTCTTGCGCGGTTGGCCATACACCACCCACAAGTTCCACGACTTCATCCCTCGCGCTCGCTGTCACCCCACTTTTGAACACACCCTCACCCACTCCTACTTCTGTAAAGAGCAGTACTGCACCTACCACAACTAGCCACATGAATGTCATCGAGATCTCTCCCATCCCGACAGTCACCCCGCTCCCGGAATCGTCCAGGAGCCCACCACCAGTTGCCACATCCACACCAGCATCCTCGCGGAACCCCTCGGTGGGAAGAGGGGGCAGTTCAACTCCTGGGCCGTCCAGAAGCCCTGTCATTACTGTGCGACCTGTTGGAGGGGATCCAATGGGAAGTGATGGTAGCTCTTCTCATCTCGCGGTCCCGGCTGAGCGACAGCCACATCACGGTGGACACCCCCACAACTGCGG
Organism: Russula virescens; assembly: GCA_003316435.1. Taxonomy (NCBI): domain Eukaryota; kingdom Fungi; phylum Basidiomycota; class Agaricomycetes; order Russulales; family Russulaceae; genus Russula; species Russula virescens. The sequence continues at coordinate 10,131 of QFEY01000160.1, forward strand.
AGAGGCAGACCTCGCCCGCAACTGGAGGTGGTGCCGGGCGGCCCTCAAATACAAGAGCCGATGGGGGGCGTTCCCAACGGGTCTCACAATGCCCAGCATCGGGGCGTTCATCACACTCTATGGCAGCCGACTTGCTCCCCCCTCCGTATGTTCCGACGTTGAATCCTACGAGGGATACGCGTCAATTGCACAGGCCTTCGACGGGGATGGCCCGAGGACGCGTTACATCGCGGACTTCCTTGAACCCCTCCCCTCTGCAGAACTCCAACCAGTCCTCGAGGACGACAGTGAGGAGGAGGAACCACTCGCCTCCACCACCAGAGTTGAGGAGGCCGTCGAACCGCCGCGACGACTCACCCTTCTCGAACGTCTCGGAGACGTCGCACCAGAGTTCCTGGGCGACATTGGTACCCCCGGAGTGGCGGCAGGAGAGTCCTCGGAGAGCGAGGAGACGCCACCCCCCGATATGACCATGGAGACGTGGGGATGGGAGCAGTATGACCCTACTAACCTCGGCCACTACCCCGTACTCTACCCATCACCCGATGACCCCCTTGAACAAAGGACATGCCGATGGACCCGGGTAGCGGCCCGGGGAGGAGAGACCTGGATGGAAGGGACAGACGGGCCAGGACAACCCCTCCACCGCACCAAGCTGATGGCCAGGCCATACCCCAACCCAAACTTCAACAACCCCAACGACTTTCGCGATGATGTCCTCGCCATATTTGGGAGCGGGTACCCTGCCCGAGGAATGGTGGACCGCGCCGTCACCCAGCTCAATGATCCGGGACTCCTTGCTGACATACAGAGGTTCCGACGGTATAAGGACGAGGTGGAGGAACGCACAGCCCGTATGGCGGAACTCCGCGTGCAAGGAGAGGTGGCACACCACCACGCTCTGGAGTGTGGCCAACGACTCGCCAATGCCAGAGGACCGACCCGGGTGGCAACCCAAATCGTCCACTATGCCCCCACAGCTGAACGCCTTGCCAGCGGAGACCCTCGATCCCCACGTGCTCGACCTGTTCGACCCCGCCATGGGGAGAATCGTATTCCCCCAATCGTCGCTAGCCAAGGCCCTCCGGATGGGCAATTTACCACAGCCCTCGGTCCCCCAGACGCGCACTCAGGACTCAGAGAGTGGGTCAAGTACTGCGACCTCTGTGAGGTCTGCGAAGACCACACCGTGGTCTGCCCCAAAACAAACAAGTGCGTATGGTGCTGGGTAGTGGGGCACCTCTCCTTTGATTGCCCGGACCCCCACGAAAGGTGCGACGTTACCTATGGATGCCGGGTTCCCTCAGGACACCCGAGCTTTGGAGGCACTTGCCCCCGGGCCTCGAGGGGTAGACTGATGGACTGGGTTGGAATGGTTGACGATTTGTACGAGTTCGACTAGGGGTCATGTGGGAATGACCTTCTAGGAGGGGCGTGATGTTACGACCCTATTTTCTTTTCTCTGCTGACTCATTCTTGCTTATGTCGTGTACTAGTAGTGG
>QFEY01000163.1:0-25344 GCA_003316435.1 Russula virescens
GGCAGAAACAGGTGATGTCAGATGAAGTACCTGCAGGATCTCAGTTGGAACCTATAGGACCGCCGCAGCCCTTAACACATGCCATACGGATGGCCGTGCGCCCCGCTTTCAAAGCAGTACCATTCGATGTCATTCAAGAGCGCTATGGTGCCACTCATTTCCCAGCTGCTGTGGTGGATTATATTGCTCGTATCAACAATCCTGGGTATTCGGGGAGGAGGTTGAACACGCATGCGAGGAATACACTGATACCTTTCCACTCAGTTCCTGTATTCAACAACATCAAGCTTACTGGGGACTCAGGATCTGTCTCGGAAATTGTAGACGCAATCCATGTTCACCCAGAGCAAGTTGGTAAACGTGGGCGCACTATACCTGCACGATTCGACACTGTCCTTGTCCGAGGCGGAACTCAGTGGACTGCAACTCCCAATCAAAGTAAGCCTAGTTTATCCCAGAGCAAACTAGTTACTAACTATTTCTCAGATTACCACGTAGCACAAGTTCGTGTCATTTTTCAAATACCAAGCAAGGCATGCATGCGAGTGTTCCCATCACCTGAGGCTGCACAGGCCGCATCGGCACATCTTGCATACGTTGAATGGTTCTCCAGCATTCCCGCCACACCCAATCCCGCCCATCATATGTATAAAGTGTCCAGATTAATGCAGGATGGGTGCCGGAGTGCGTCGATTATTCCTGTGGACACAATCGTTTCAAGCGTCCACTTGTTCCCGCATTGTGGGCCAGTTATTCCAGATGACTGGACTCATTTTCAGTGTTGGAACATTGTCAATCATTCTATATAAACCCGTTCAGCAGCCGTGATATGTACCTCAGATTTTATGGATAATTTAGTGATATTCTATGTCGTGATGCTAGGTGACGTCGCATGGACGAAGCTATGTGAATCTTATCAACGATTATGCAAATCTTATCAATAATTATCTGAATTTATCGACTTATTTGAATTATATGTAAGCTACCTTCTCGGTAGTGGCCAATTACCAAAATTACCGAAGTACGCTCTCCCTGATGTATCACCGGAACTGGAGGTAGAATCAGACACTGAAGGAGGAGGAGATGAAGCTACACACTCCCACAGTCAGGATGAAGTTGAACAGTCTCACACCATCCTATCGAAGGAAGGGGGAGTACAATTTCTGAACTATTTGCTTGCAAAAGCAGATGCATTTCCCACCACTAGTTCAGATGCCATAGATACCTCTAATATTAGAGAGTGGTCCTATAAGGACATACAGTGGATGCCGACCACTAAACAAAGGGATTGGATAGATGCTTGCAAGCAGAAACTTGACTCACTCCATGCATGGCATGTTTATGACTTGGTGGATCCTCTAAAAGGAAGGAAAATTATAAAAAACAGATGGGTCTTCGATCAGAAGACTGATGGTCAGAAAAGAGCCAGACTTGTGGCTAAAGGCTTTTCTCAGGTTGAAGGCATCAATTACTCAGACATCTTCTTGCTGGTTGTACAGTTTGAGACTGCACACCTTATGTTTGCACTAGCTGCACTCAAGAAATGGCAGATGCAAAGTGTAGATGTCTGTACTGCCTTTCTCTATGGACAGCTAGACGAGGAGCTGTACATGGAACAACCTGAAGGGTTTAAACAGAAAGGCCAAGAGCACAAAGTCTTCTGATTACATTGAGCTATCTACGGACTTAAGCAAGCTGCACTCCAGTGGTGGAAAGCACTTGATAAGTCTATAGAGAAGCTAGGCTTCAGATGTCTAATGTCTGACTCTGGAATATTTGTCTGAGATGGACAAGGTCAACCAGAAGTTATTGCAATCATCTATGTTGATGATGTAATCTTCCTGGGACCATCCCCCAGCATGATTGGCATGGTAAAAACACTATTCATGCGCCAATGGGAATGTCGAGACATGGGGATAACTATAGAGTTCCTGAGAATGAGGATTCACCGAGAAGGCAATGTTCTATTACTTAGTGTTGGGGAAGTTTGGTTTGTGCCTGAAACCACTTAGTGAAATGAAGGTAAAGATCCAATTCAATTGCTTAGCAAATTTAGGGTTATGGTCTCCTATACCTGGAGATAGTGTCCCTAAATTTGCTAAGCAATTGAATTGGATCTTTACCTTCATTTCACTAAGTGGTTTCAGGCACAAACCAAACTTCCCCAACACTACTATTACTAGATCAAACTGCCTACTTGCGAAAAGTATTGGAGCACTTTAATATGCATAATGCAAAGCCCTCTCCAATGCAACACTTGCAAGAGTGTTAAGACTCGACTTGAGTGATTGAGGTAAGATCTCTGGAGCTCTGAGTGCTTTTGACTCTACAGATGAGTTCGGTGGTCATCTGGTTCAAGTTCTATCTTGTTCTGGGGATGCAGTCCCTCACGATCATGAATGAGGCTGCCTTGGTTCCTCTAGACTTGTAACCATCCTTCTAAGGGATTGGGACCCCTTTTAAGGAATAGATGTTCAGGGAGAAGAGTAAGTTCTTGAAGTAGGTGAGGCTTCTCAACAATGCAGTCAAGGTCTGAGTCTTAGATGGGAGGTGGACAGGTGGTCAGCTCCCAAATCAGACTAATAGCTGAGACTGGAGCAAGATTGTCACCTTGCTCTAGCACTAGGAGTTCAGGGGATGTGATTGTGATACAAGCCAAGTCAGACTTAAGGTACATAGTAGCTACTGGGCATCCTTATATACCTAGGGGTCCCCTATAAATAGACCTACTAGTACTGAGTCAAAGGCATACTGTAGGTATCAGTATGAGTCATGTGTGCCACAACTGTAAGTACCAATCCTAGGAATGAGTCACATGAGTCTGAGTCACAGGTATGAGTCACCTGAGTATGAGTCACATGAGAAAGGCATCAGCCACTACTAGTACACAACATAAGTGAGAACAGGTAAGCAGAAAAAGGAAAAATAGGGTTGTAACATCCAATGCCTCTTCCTTTAGGATACTCTCCTCTCCCCAATAGCACACCAGTAGATGCAGAATTACGCTCCTGGTATCAGCAGCTTATAGGATCACTACTATACCTAATGATAGGCATGCAACCAGATATTGCCTATGCCATCACAAAAATGGCTCAGCAATCTGCCAATCCATCCAAAGAGCATTATAACAAAGCTCTTTATATTTGTTGCTACCTACAAGGTACCCAAAACTATACCTTAGAGTATGGACACTCTGATGAAGGATTCATATCCTTTGCAGATGCTGATTGGGGTAGTGAAACCACTGACAGGCGTTCTCAAACCAGGTTTATTATTAAACTTGGAGGTGCAGTTATCACATGGAATAGTAGAGTGCAAAAGACAGTTGCACTCTCTTCCACAGAAGTGGAATATATGTCCATGAGTGATGCATTGAGGCAACTCATGTGGACATGGAGCTTAATGAAAGAATTGGGCTGGAAGAGCCTCACTCCATTCCCTCTGATAGGTGATAACCAAGGTGCCATCTTTACTGCTTCAAATCCAGTTCAAGAAAGATGCACCAAACATATAGATATCTGCTACAGGTATATAAACCAGGTAGTGGAACAGGGGGAGATTACGCTACTCTATACTCCCACTGATGAAAACCCTGCTGACATGCTGATGAAGAATCTCACAAAGGACAAATTCCAGAGCTGTAGGGGTCAATTGGGATTGAGATTCCATACATAGTACTAATTAGACTAGTATAAGTTTCCACTGTCCTTTATGCATCTCTGTACCACCTCTTCATCCGTACTCCTCATCTATGAGTGAGTGAGGCCGATGAAGAGTACTCTCCACCTGCTTTGCTCACTTGTAGATGAGGCAGCTTGGACGAAATGGTGGTATGGTGAAGATGCACATAGGTCAATGGGAAAACTCACTACCAGTTCTTTCACAAGTGCAGCACTAGCAAATTTCTGCTGCTGGCCACCTCGTGAAGGACAGGAGTGGGTGTAACCCCTTACCCCAGTCTTTCAGGAGGTGTCCTGAAGCTGAAGTTCACTCATGCAGCGTCGGTGAAATAACTGGCGGTATTGACCTGAGCCTTGAGTACCATTCAGCACATGTTCCAAATTGCCAAGAACATTGCATTGGATGGTTGCTCCTCTTTGCCATCATACAGTGCAGTGTCCTCAGTAGATGCAGGATGCATGCTGAACGGTATGATTGGCTGGGTCAATAGCGAAAGAATGAGTAACTCCCAGTGATTGTCCTCCCTTGCCGAAGACTGCGCTGTGGATGGATTACTCATCTTATCATCTGTCTACAGTACAGTCCCTGACAATGGGAGAGAAATGCTGGGAGACATTAACTAACATAATTCGCTTATGGACAGCTCCTCTGGAGGAGGAGGTTCCCCCTACAGGAACAGGAAAGGTAATTCATGCAGCAACGTCAGTGCAAGCTCTTCAAGAGGCTGAGTGGCAATCACTGGACTGAGTCCAAGCAAAACTTAGCTGCTCTGCAAGTGCTCTTGAAGACTAACTTGTTGCTGTCGCAGCTCTGCTTCTGAGATGTAACACAATCATTCATGTGATTGGTTCAATGCAACTCTCACCCCTCAATCATTCTCTTGTTTTATAGAGAGAGGGTGTGGAAGTTCACACAGTCTCAGTGTCAACCTCCCTGCCCTCTTTCTGTGGGGCACGAGAGGGATTGACAAGCAGGGATCACTCATTTGCTTACGTTCACAGCATTGGCCATGTACTAAGCAAGGGGGAGTGTTGAAGGACGCATGACCTTCTACACGGATTGGGACATATCCAATCCAATTAGGAAGTATGCCTTATGCATTCTTATGTGTTGTGATCCCATAGTCACACATTATTCCTTATATTTACTTATGGTAGTATGGACATCACATAATGTTCTCCTCATGTATATAAGGACCTCAGATTCTTGCTGTAAATGCAGAGAGTTCTCCTCTATCTTTGTAGCACTAGTAGTAGTCACTAAGTCTAAGCTGGTAAGCCTGCTCTGCACATTTATTGCTGCGACAGATCTAAGCACATTGACATTAAGCATCATGTAATAAGAGAATATGTCAAGAATGAGCAAGTCACCCTCATCCGAACACCCACTACAGAGATGGTTGCTGATGGATTCACCAAATCCATATCATGCATTCTCTTACACCACTTTAACTCAGACATGGGGCTTATAGATCCTTAATTATTGGATCATGGGGGGATGTTGAGACAGAATGCGTGCATGAATAAATGCATATGCTGCTAGCAGAGCAGCATGGACCATAGATAACCAGAAGCATGGTAGGTGCTCTGATAATTAATGATGTAATACACACATTCCTTTTATGGACTGACCAAGTTGAAACAGACTGCAACTACCGAGACGCATCAGAAGTACAACCTCGGATTACCATATACAGCACAATCAAGTGCTAATAGACTACAGACAGACACACACGCATAGGACACACTAAACCCTTAACGCTCGTTAGTTTTTGATACTCACAGACACTCAGGTAGTTGGTAGACACTCTAAGACACTCCTTTGTTCTCTCAGATGTATAAATACTGCTCTGTACATACGGAAAATACACAAGCTTTACAGCTATCTTTTCCTGCGCTCTCTTCTCAGTCGCTCAAGATCAACATGATGGAGTGGGAGAGGAGGCGAGGTTGGGAAAGTGGATGGGAGGGAGGAAGACGGAAAGTACGCACATAGGCCTGTCGGAGGTGTTTCCGGAGGCGCAAGTCCACCGGGGGAACAGAGACCAGGTTAGTCACCAAGGAGGTTGGGGTAGGAGTACCGAGGTTTGACCGGATGATGGCTGACATGGGAGCACGGTTGGGCAATACTAGGAGATGTCATATACCTCGATGTGTTTGGAAAACCCACCACCGTCTTCAACAGTTTGAAATCGGCATTCGATGTGCTAGAGCGCCGAGCACGTAGTTCCTCAGGTCGCCCTCGATTGATCGTGGCACGAAATCATCAATCAAAGCTTAGGAATGGCATTGATGGATCATTGCGATCTGTGAGTACCACCAAAGCAGAATAATCTTCCACAATACTAACCCCAGCTCACTTACATAGCTGGCGTCGCATGCGCCGTGCTTCTCATGACGCTCTCACCAAGGCAGCAGTGCAACGTTACCACCCCATCCAGACAAAGGAGGCGAACATCTTGGTTACATCGCTCCTGACGAATCCTGAAGATAGAAAACAACACTTTATGCGGGCTGGGGCTTCGACAATCATGACGATCTTGTACGACTACCCAACACTTGGATCGGCTCATGATAAGGCCGTCGAGGATATTGAGAGAAGTGTTCGATTCATTGCAAAGGCAGCACCCATCGGATCATCTCTATTCGAGTTCTTCCCTTGGATGCTATACATCCCACAGAGGTATTCCCTTTCTCTGCTATCAAAAGCTGTATCCATTAGACTGGGCCGCTAGGTTTGCCCGGTGGAAGAGAAAAGCCTTCAAACGATCTGCAGAGCGTTCAGGGATGTATTTACGATTATTCAATCGTGTCAGTCGACCTCGTACGTCCTGCTACCAGAATGTGTACGTGGCTCCCAAATAATTCAAAATTTTGCAGGCAAATGGGGGCGTCCGACCTAGGTTTACCGCATCCCTGATAGAATTTCGTGATCGGCACCATCTATCCGAGAAGGAAATGGCGCACCTCTCCGGGCAAATGTAGTAAGTTACTCCCGCTTCTGTCTGCGCAACAAACCACCATGCATCGCAGTGGCGCAGGATCCGAGACGACTTCTACAATGCTCATGTGGTGGACGCTCGCGATGATAGCTTTTCCCGGAGCGCAAAGAAAAGCACAAACCGAAATTGATGCCGTGATTGGCCGTGCGCGTCTCCCTACTTTTTCCGATGCTCCGCACCTTCTTTATGTGCGCGCAAACATCAAGGAGGTTCTTCGCTGGAGACCCGTTGCACCTTTCGGAGTTCTTCATAAAGCTACTGAAGATGACTGATACGAAGGAATGTTCATTCCGAAAGGCACGACATGTGTGGCCAATATAAGGCAATGCAACCATGACCGAGCTGTATTTGGAGACGATGCAGATGAGTTCAGGCAAGAACGGCATCTCGATGACGAAGGCGAACTCTTACTAGGGCCCATGGAAACCAACCAGGAAGGTCATGTGTCCTTCGGATTTGGGCGACGTCTATGTGTAGGAAAACATCTAGTGAATGAATCGCTCTTCATACACACAGCGAGGATCTTATGGGCAGCGGTGCTTGAGTGCACGAAGGTTGAGAATGGGGACGATATAATCCCAGATACTAGTGCGTTCCTGGACGAGGGTGATGGGAGTACTCATTCCAGAATCTGTCTGGAACCTGACCGAAACTCTTACATATAGCTGTCCTTCGCCGTACAAGTGCAGAATCACACCCCGTTTTCCTGAAGTAGGGTCGCTTCTTGCGGAGGAGGCTGAAAGCATTGAAGACTAATGATCCGTATCTTGCGCTAGAGGTCCGAGTCGATGCACGATGCCTATTGGAGTAGATATCAATATGAATATTAGATCGATCATAGTTGTGAGAATATCATGCATACCATGAACCAATCATGACATCAGTTTGCATCGTCCCGCAGTGAATACAATATGAAACAACCTAACCTACGAGACTTTGGTATGGTTACTGACGTGTCATCTTGTCGATGCCTAGTGATCGAAATGTGGGTGGATCCTTGTCATGTCGTGAAATCGACTCACCTGCTTCAGTCTGCTTTGACTCGGAGATCCCGAACCTCTGATCAGGGCCCACTAGCAGCAGCCCTGCCAACTCAAAAGGAATGTGAGACGCATGGTCATGGCCACACATGCGTCTAATTCCTCTGCCAGATTGAACTAAGAGGCCACAAGTGCGCATAAACGGACCCAACTTCCTTGATGGCAGTTGATGCCTACGGAGAGCCTCCTTAGCAAGATTAAGCGCCCTGTAGAAATGCTCGGTGAACAATGAAAATAAACAGTTCATTGGCATGACAGGCAAGAGGCAAGGTAGACGGGTGGTAGACGCAGGAACAGGACCGGGATTCCGGGACGCCCCGATCCAGCTGGTGCCGTGCGCCACACGGCCAGCCGCTAGTACAACATGTGTTTTACGGGTGGTATTCATGATATTTTCACCCGGAGAGGACAAAGTCAGGAACGACAGAGACACATATCTGACATGCATTGGTTGCCAGTACCTGGCTTTGAGCGCACTGACTCCGCTGATTTCCGCAGAACTTCCGTTGAGCTATTCTTGGTATCCTACACATTAAATGGCCACTACCACAATCCCCAGAGACATTGAACTCCAAGAACGTATGTTCCACTCCCCAGAGGTCTGATATATCGCCTCATATATCAATCCTGTAGCTCTCGGACGGAAAAGAACCCGAGTTCGAGCGACGGAGGCAGACGAGCCAGAGGGTGTGTGATATCTTGACTAAAGTAAACACACTTACAAGGCGGGTGTGCAGGATATGGCGATACTTCCAATAAGATATGGAAACTCTATACAACAGAATCAGAGAAGCACGACAAGGCACTCGTTGATAGTTGGAAGAGCAATGCAGACTCCATGCTCATTTTCGTAAGGTCAACTTATCCAACTTTTATTCTCCGTCTTACCATACCACACTAGACTGGATTGTTCTCATCGATAGTCGCCTCATTTCTTATTGAGACCTACAAGACACTTCTCCCTAATACCGGTTCTCAAACTGTTTCACTTCTCACTCAACTCGTTGCCCAATCCGATGGCACGGCCGCCGCATCGCCCCAGACCTCGGTCCTGCAAGGCATCACCCCTTCAGCAATCCGTGTCAACGTCCTTATGGTCCTCAGCCTCTTTTTCAGCGTGACCAGTGCTCTCGTCTCAACTCTCATACAACAATGGGCCCGCGAATATCTACAATATTCACAGCCGAGTGCCTCACCACACAAACGAGCCCGCGTGCGCGCCTATCTCTTCGACGGCCTTTCCCAATTTCAGATGAGACGATTGACTTATGGTGTTCCCGTTCTCCTCCACCTCGCCGTCTTCCTCTTCTTCTTTGCCCTTAGCGAATGGCTCTATTCTATCAACAACCCAGTTGGCGCAACAGCTCGCTACTGCCTCATTGCTTTGTTGGCAGTGTACTTGGCCCTCAGCGTACTCCCACTCATCGTTAGGAATGCCCCCTATCAGACGGCCCTCACCACACCGCTTCAAGCAATCATCTCACTCGTTCACGTCTCCTACCTTGCTCTCTTTCGGCTCATGCGGCGCTCCTCTGGAGTTCTCGAAGCTCAGAAAGGCTCCGGGCTCCTCCACAGCATAGATGTCGATCGAGCTCGAGCCCTTATGAGGGAAATTAAAAGGAGAGCATCGATACTCGATCGATCAGCGATGCATTGGCTGCTACAGGAACTTGACGAAGACGACATGGACACCTTCCTAGGTGGCCTTCCAGGGTACATCTACTCGCCGTTGACTCATACGAAGCCCGTGATCGAGGGTCTGAGGGAAGATGGGTTTCCGGTGCGTATCAGAGAGCACTTTAAAACATGCGTCACATCGGCGGAACTTTCGCAAGAAGCATCCATGTCCCGTGCTTCGAATTGCATCAAATCGTTGCGACTGATTTTCGATACATCAGTCAACAACTCTGTCAGGTTGGAGAACGACGATATACAAGCGATTATCGAGTACCTCGAGCCTCTCTGTTACGTTTCAAGTACCAAGACCGCACTGCGTGCGTCGTGTGTTAGGGGCCTCGTAGTTCGGGAATTCCTATTTCCCTTCGCTTATTCCGACACTCAAGAACTACAGACGAAGAGATTTCCCGATTATTTGATACCGCTATGCAGAGTTATCCGTGTTTGGAAAACCACGGAAATCGTTCAATGGTCCCGCCTCACTGGCACTTCGCCAGCCAGCGCCGACCCACTTCCCAGCGACCAAGAAATGTGGGCCGACTTTCTTTTCGATGGACCGCTCATCAATTTGGCTGTCTTAACTTATGCCATTCTCTCACGCGCGAGTGAAGAGGAAGTCAATCTCGACATGGCATGGAAGACATTAGAAATCTTGCTGAAGGCACTAAATCTTGCCCTAGTTCGAGCGTCTGCTCCAGCACGTGCCCGGTTCGACCACGTACTTCTTATGGCACGTACAAGCGTTAGCAAACACGAGGGAGGACGAGCACAGACCATCTCACTACTCGGTTCCTTGGAAACCGTCATCAGTGGGATTTCCCTTGCAGGAGTGTTTGCATACCTGCTCAGCCCAAAGCTTCCACCAAGACAAATCGAGGCAATATTTGGAAAGGAGCAACTCCGCGATAGCGAACTCTTGGAAGTATTTGTCGCGCACTTGCCCGGGTTCGTGAAGGCAAATACTTCGGAAACGTCGACGAGCTTCATGGAGCACTTGATCCTGGAAAACAAACTCTGGGAACAGCTTCATGTCAGTCTATCGAAATGCTGCTATCCAGAGCTCCCGTTCCCTGATAAGTTGCGGATTATCATGGCATTCTACGATATACTTGACGTGATGTCTGAGGTTCTGAAAGACTCGTCCAAAACTGACTGGCATTCCCCGGATTTCGACCTTCTTATTGGTCATGTCAACAACTTTTGGGGGACGTTTGGGGTAGGCACGCTCGTTCGGCGGGTCGTCCATATCCGTGGAGCCATTGCCATGGCTCAGATTCTTCATTTGCAATTGGCTCAATTCTCCATGCAGCGTAGCCGTGGAGAACCTCTTGTCACCCTCTCCTTCAATGGCCTCACAAGGCTTGTTATATTGTTGGGACTCGGAAGCCAAGAAGATAGGGAATACATGAATGCCCAAACCTCCGTGAATGATCCTTATTTGATGACCAGAGCTGAAGCAATCCTCCGAGTAACACTCCGCGATGGACCCTTGTCAAACTTCTGCAAGTTAGGGAGGATGATATTCGAGGTGATGCTAACAGATACATCCGATCTTTCCTCGGAGGACATGACGAGCTTGTGGACAACACTCAGGAGAATGCTGTACACCCCGCATTTGCCATTGGCCAATGCATCGAGAGAGATGTGGGCCAAATTCGACCATCTTTCGGCCGCAGTTCGTGGCGCAGTCGCTTTGAAAAGTAGCGACCAGAATGCGGAGAAATTGCAGCCACTTCTGGAGATGATTGAAGAACTAATCCGGATGCGTCCTGTTGCAGAAGAGTGCGTTGAGGAAACGGGGGGACAGACGAGTCCCCCTGCCTCGGTGGTCCAAAACCCATGGCAGCCTAGCGAGGCGCCCGTCCCAAGGTCGAGCAGGAGAGTCAACTTAGCCGGGGGCCCCGGCCCACAGACAGGAAGAACCATGTATCCGACCCATCTCTCTCTCGTTCAGAGCGTCAACCCCACTGCTGAAATGAATCGATTTGCCCCCTGGGCTGGTGCTTGGATCCCGCCCACTGAGGCAGATCCTAGCGTAATGAGTCCCGAACAATCTCCAACGACTTCGATCTTCACCACGCAGCCCGGTCCCGGTCCCGGCACCGGGATCCCATACCATTACCCCCCCCATGCGCCCCCTCATGTGCTGGGTATGAGTGGTCCTCGACGCGCTGGTTCCTTGGATACTGCGAACATGCCCATTCCGCTGGGCTACATGGACGCCCATCCATACCCCCCTCCTTTCCCCGTTCCCGTTCCACTTGATGTACCACCGCTTAGTTATGTGAATCAAAACAACCCCTTCCCCGTTCGTGGGCCCATTGGGCACCCGACTCGCGACTCTGACCACGGAGATAGTACGTATCTTTTTATATATCTTGGAAGCCGACGGAGCTCACCCTACTTGGTTGTACTAGACCCTGGTGGCGAGTAGCCTCCACATATGAACCAGGGCAACCTGTGTGACAGTGCTTCCGTTCCTTTCACTTGATATCGTGACAATCCTGTCCGAAGAACCGTGTTTCTTAAGGAGATGAATGTTTTCTTTCTGTAACAGAATGTACGAATAGGATATGTCGTAGGCGCTCAGCTTGGGATGCTGCGAATGGAAAGGTTTAATGTCTAACAAGTATCCAAGTGTCTGAGTTGTCACAACCGGGCATAGGGCCTCTGTGAAAGCGGCCCACGCGACAGCTGTGCCGCAGTGCTGAGATTCTTGTATAGGGGTTGGTGCCTTGTACTAATCAGATTTCTCCCGCAGTAGCCTAGAGCGTATCCCCGTGTTGCAGGTCTTTCGCATTAATGTGCAATAATGTGTGTTGGCATAAACGCGATGGCTCTTGCCCAGTTGCCCTGTGAGAGCCCGCCGGCGCCTGTGAGAGTTCGAGTCTAGTATAGTATGCCAGAGGAATATAATTCTCCGACTCGGGACCAGAAACGACCCGTGACCGTGCGAGTAGCCTTCCCATCAGTCACAAAATATTCCCATCGGGACATCCATTTGCTGCTAGGAGTCCTGAACCCTTAACCCGTGTGTGCATCTAGACTATGACTGCCAGGAAGGCTCTTTTCTCAGGCTATCGCCGTCACAGTAACGTGGGTTGAGACGCGGACATCAGGAAATTTGGATAATCACTGATGGACTTGGTGACTCGCATACGACATCCTTCGACGTGGCCGCACTTCCAGCTCAGGGATCACGGATTAGCGCCTCTACTTAAAAGTTGTGATGCGAGAATTTGTCAATTCGCTTGCCTTTCCGTGCTGGTTCGGAGCCTACTTCAACTATTGACGATCCAGTAATGTTCAGAAAGGGAATTGTAGTTAGCATACCTGAAAGTCAGCAAGGCACTTTCCAGAATGGGCAAGAAGTTTGTCAATTAGATAGAGGCCATAATAATAAATCTCAGAAGTAGGGTCATCACGGACATGGGCTGATGGCCAAGGTCGTCACAAGATGTTGTCACCAAAGTCTATGAGTAACCCCACCACTGGCATGTGTCGAGCCCAGGCTTACTAGTGTCAATCTCGTCTGTATCTCTGACACCTAACCCCTGATCCTCCGTTCTCGGCCTGCCTCGACATTCATAACTTTGTTGGGGCTGATGGGGACTCAGCTGGCAACCCGCATCATGATCTCTCCCCGCAAATCGATTGTGTCTTTCTTATTCTGCATTTTGCAGCCCGAGACTGCTTGCTGGTGGAAAGCGGGCTTTCTTTACGCGCTTTACTCCTCGCCCAAGAAATAGTCCGCAACATTCTTCAAACTGAAAACCCCGGCTCATGGGCTTTTACCTCACCGTGACGTTTAATCCAAGTCCCGAGTGCCAACATCATACTCTTGAGGATATGTCAAGCGCGCCTCAACTCATTTGGTACTCTGCGTCTCACCGTGACCTTGTGCAACCCATTTTCTCTGTGTGTTCTAAGGTTTTTAGAGCGACAAGGACCTCATCAGTATGAGGAACGGTAATAGGCAGTTGCTCGTATTTTCTAAGGTTTTCACATGTTCAGGTACCATAACGTACATCGTCTCGTGAAATGAAAACAAAGCAAGGATAGGAATCGATCCCGTTAGTCACACACACAGATGCCGCATGTTCTGGGAGTCCTGCACCCGCAGGTGATGACAGTGATGACAGTATTTTCGCCGCTAAATTACTTTTGGTACACAATACGATCCTCGCTATTAGCCAGGCACGATGAACGTTCCTTTGTTCAACGTCATGCTACAGTATAGCATCGGCTATACAAGGTTTACGAATGCATGTACATTGTGGTGCGTTTCGTTTTGGTTTGGTTCGTGCTGGGCTTCGTTACCCCCTACCCATGACGTAAGTGATGCCGATGACACTCGTGTTTGTCTAGTTGTGGTTGGGCGGTTTGGTCATTCATTGATGGGGAAGGCATTGTAGTGTTACAGTAACCTGCCAGTGGAGGGATAGCGTCGAACGACCATCGTTACGGGAGAGACAGAGCGCCGAGGGATGATTTTTTGTACGGCAAGACTCTGCCAAAACGGGTAATTCGTTGAAATTGGCGCTTGACATCGAATCTGGCGATTGACCCTTGGACCCAATCGTCGCTACGCTCCTCCTTGTCTTGTCCAGCCTTTACCCTCTTCTTCTTCGCCCGCCTGTCTCACACCATTTTTTAATGACATGGCGAGAAAAACTCAGTTAGAGCGGGCGATCAAGGAGATCCAGGGCAGGCGTACAGCCCAGGATATCGATTTTACTCAACACCAACTCGAGAATGGTTTCACCGTCAGCACGCAAGAGCGAGTCGTCAAAGAGGTCCTTTCACCCTGCCCTGAACCCATGCTTATATGCTAACTGATGAAAAACGTATCGCATGCGCTCGCGTGGCGGGTATTGCGGTTGCAGGTCCAAGCTCCGGCTATGCATATCCCGACCGACGAGCAATTCTTTTCCAAAACGGAAAAGGGCATGCCGGACATCGCCTATCTCAAAAATCATTTCTACAGGGAGGGGAGAATCAAAGAAGAACATGCACTGTACATCATCGAGAAGGCCACAGAGGTTTTGCATACCGAGCCCAATTTGCTCTACGTTGACGCCCCAGTCACGGGTAAGTTTTCCCTTCTTCTTCCCATGATCATGGCTTGCCTTCTCCATGATGCAATATTTTGATGGCTGATCGAGCCCTCTCATCGCAGTCTGCGGCGACATTCATGGTCAATATGTATGCTTTTGGTTGCTATCATTCTCTCCACTCCGACCACTAATCTTGCAGTTAGTATGACCTTATGAAACTTTTCGAGATCGGTGGAAACCCAGCCACGACAAGATACCTTTTCTTAGGGGATTATGTCGATAGGGGATATTTCAGTATCGAGGTGCGCATAAAATAACCTATACGTATCTCGATCGAGCCTCACCTCGACCCCGCAGTGTGTTCTTTACTTGTGGTCGCTTAAGATCTGGTATCCCGATACCATCTTCCTCTTGCGAGGGAACCACGAATGTCGACATTTGACCGACTACTTCACCTTCAAGCTCGAGTGTGAGTCCGCACATTCGTGATCATTACGGGCCCTTTGATCGACTGTCACATATAGGTAAGCGTAAGTATTCCGAGCGTCTGTATGACGCCTGCATGAATTCGTTCTGCGCACTCCCCCTCGCTGCCGTCATGAACAAGCAGTTCTTCTGTATCCATGGAGGACTTTCTCCAGAGCTCAACACCCTGGACGACATTCGGAACGTAAGTGGATCCCATGCTGTTGCCAGTTATGGGCCGTACTTCACGTGTTTATTCTTCAGCTTGATCGGTTCCGTGAGCCACCAACGTCGGGTCTCATGTGCGACATTCTCTGGTCCGATCCGGTAGAGGACTTTGGGCAAGAGAAGGGATCGGAGAGCTTTGTGCATAATCACGTGCGGGGTTGCTCCTACTTTTTCACCTACCAGGCGGCTTGCGCGTTCCTTGAGCGCAATCGCTTGTTATCCATCATTCGCGCGCACGAGGCACAGGATGCTGGGTATGTCAAAACCCATACTTGTCTATATCCGGATCGTGGCTAATAGCACATGCAGCTACCGTATGTACAGGAAAACTCGTACGACTGGTTTCCCATCCGTGATGACGCTATTCTCCGCTCCAAATTACCTTGATGTGTACAACAATAAGGCAGCGATCCTCAAGTACGAATCGAACGTACTGAACATCCGGCAGTTTAATTGCACACCGCACCCGTATTGGCTGCCTAATTTTATGGATGCATTTACTTGGAGCCTACCATTTGTTGGCGAGAAGAGTGCGCAGCTTTCTGTTGTAACATTTATTGAAGTATTGTCAGCTGACGCAAGTGGTCTCTACAAGTCACTGATATGCTCGTCGCCGTGCTGAATACATGTTCACAAGAAGAACTCATGGAGAGCTCGGACGAAGAGGCGGCGTTTATCCCACCGAAGTCACCCGCTGAAGAGTCAGCAGAACGGCGGAGAATCGTCAGGAGTAAGATCCTCGCTGTCGGTCGGATGGCGCGTGTTTTCTCGGTTCTTCGGTGAGCGGGCATTTCTTTTTCGCTCGTGACGATCTAAATGCCGAATTATGCCCTCAGGGAGGAGTCAGAGCGAGTGTCAGAACTCAAAAGTATGTCCGGCTCGTCCAAGTTGCCATTCGGTACCTTGGCGCTGGGCGCGGAAGGTATTAAGGAGGCCATCAAGGGCTTTAATGACGCGTGCGCCCTATTCATTTGTTTCCGCCAATGTTGGTGAATGATTGGTGTCTGGCATTTTATTCGACCCTTAGACGTAAATCGGACATTGAAAACGAGCGACTACCCCCCGATCTGGTTGACGCAGACTCGGTGGAAGGGAAAGCATATATCGAGTCATCCCTGCCCGAGACTCCGACGGAGGACCCCCATGTGAAGCGCGAGCTCTCACCGAACGGGGTCGAGGCTGCTCTGGAGGAGGCGTTTTCAAGCTCCCCTTCAAGCCCAGTTGGTCTCTCCACGCCGACCTCGCCTATCTCTGGTTCTGGACCTGTGACTCCATTCCGACGTGGCCATGCGCGGCAGGCGAGCTTGGGTACGACGATGACTAGTCCGAGTACACGAAGGCGGAGCATCGAGAGCACGATATCGCTCTTGAAGGGGGTAGTAGACGGAAAGGAGGATGCAGAGTTTGAGCAACTGGCAGACCAGGTAGTGGGGAAGGAGAAGAGCAAGGAGGCGAAGGAGAATGTCGTTCCCGCACGCTGACCGTTCTCGACCTTCCTTGGTACGACCATAATCACACAGTATGTACAACTCGTGTGTGGCTGTGATGGATGGGTGGCAGCATTGGCTCCATGCGGAATCAGCTTTTGACAAATGCCCCTGCGCCCGGGTCGATTTTTTCTCATTGTCCCGCTGTGAACCGTCGTATTTTATCCTGTTCTGGTCTACGTTCCTTTATCAGACTTTTCCATGAAGACCATACTTGTAGTGGGCTCGGATGTCTCCGTGTCATGTCGTAACGCCCGACCACCAAACCAGCCAGTTCCTCAATGTGCTTAGCTTCCCATACCCACCATCAAGGTACGGAATCGTGAAAAATCTCCTGTCAAGCTCTTTTCAGGAACAGGGCGATCCTATCCATTCACTGCTGCGATAGGTTTATTACCCGATCACACACTGCTCCACCCACGCCCTCCTCTAGCTCTTCATAGAACTCCCCTTGGTATTGTTAATAATGAAATTCTCTTATCCTGAGATCTAGCCGGCATGAGGATTCCATTCTGTATTCCATCGTTGTTCCATTATGTTCATCTATGGCCATGTTCCCCGACTGCCGAACTAGTTTCACGCATCCCCGTCTGGCCCGCACGCTGTATGTATGGAACAAGTATAAAGCCACCGGGTCCCGTCCGAGTTCGGAGACCTTGACTCAGTACAGCTGACTTATCCCCATCCTTTTCCCAACACTGCTTCTTTTGATTGTATTGCCCCCCCATCAAACATTCGCCCCATCCGAATAACATCAGGATGCAGAAATGTCCCCCCGAGATACATGCCTCTATCTTTGAGCTTGCCTGCACCGACGGCGGCGCAGCTGGCATTGCGCTCTCCGCGGTCTCTCACTATGTCCGCACGATGTCTGCGCCCTATCAATGGTACAGTCTCGCAGTTGCCGGCACCGCACAGACCGTGCGTCTTGCGGAGCGCATCCAATCCTTCTCCCTTCCTTCCTCCCCTTCCTCCCCCTCCTCGCAGCAACAACGACAACCGGATATCGACTCTACGAAGGGCAAGGGAAAGTCGCAATACCGCGGACCAGCAATCACACACCTATTCGTGTCGAACCGTACCGCATCGCGTGGCCGCGAATTACGATACTCAGAGATGGGCGCAACGCGTGACATGGCCGAGCGCCGACGGCTCGAAGCGACATTCAACGCCGAGGCGGACGCATGGGCGCGCGCCGTCCGGATGCTCTTCGCATATGCCGCGCCCACGCTGCGCACCCTCGCTATGATGTGCTACGACATCCAGTTATCTCCGAATGGTCGACTCTTCTTCTCCGACCTCAAGCGGTACCACTTCCCACGCCTCGAGGAGCTCTCCATCCGAGGTGGGTTCGACACAAGATTGAGGGATTACGACGGCGCCGTGAGCGGAACGTCAGTGCTGCGTCTGCGAGCGGGCGAAGGCGAAGGAGGGGTGAGGGAGATGGATGGAGCGTCGATGAAATACGGGGAGGAACAAGACGAAGATGAGGACGAGCCAACGCTCCCGGCGCTACGACGGCTGCACCTCGCATCTCCCATCTCATTCGACCTATTCCTGCATCGCCTACGCCCGCTCGCACCGAGCCTGACACACATCCGGCTCTCTGAGCTCCTCGCATTCGATTACGACATGGCCCGGGCGCTACACTCGGAGCTCGCCGAGCGCGGTGCCGTCCCTTCACAGTTCACGCGCCTCCGCGAGAGCCAGTGGAGCAGCGCCGAGCCGCGTGCCGTCCCAGTCGACTGGGAGCGCTTCCTCCCACCGCCCTCACAGCTCCGCCGAATCGTCGTCCAACCCGCACAGCTCCCGCCAGCGCCCGAGCAGCTGTGCGGGTGCTGCTCGGGGTATTACCGGGTAGATGACATGACCCGGTTGCTGCGCGAGATGGCACGTGAGTCGTGCGGTAGCCGTCATGGGAGCAGAGCAAGCGCGGCGATCCTCGGCCAGGAGGAGGAAGAGAGGCCCGGGTGCGAGGACCTAGAGGACGATCCGGTATTTGTCTTTTTACCGCCAGGCCCGAGGCACAACGCATATTCGTTCGAGGAGGGTTATCGTGATTGGCTGGGACGTGCTGTGGGCGAGCGGGGTTGCTGGATAGAGCAGGACGAGGTTGACATTGATGCGATGCCTCCTGCAGTGACGTTGCCGGCGTCTGAATCGGAGGATGGCTTGCGGTTGTGGGATATCGGCGTGAAGCGGTCGATATCGAGGAATTGGTTCTAACGTGTAACTTACCTTCTGTATTTTTTGCTGTATGTAGAATGGGTTGGTGCTGTGACAGTACTACTGCAAATGACCACATGATGTTAATCATATTATAATTTGATTGTAAGCCATTACAGTAAGCAGCACGAACACGAATGATGGCCATCATACGGAAAGTCACAATTTCTGAGGCATGAGAACGAATGAGTATTGCAACTTTGTGTAAGTTAGGTCAACAGTTGCCCCTCTGGATAGCACCAGAGTTGGCGTCAGGTGTAAGCAGTAGAATAGGGTCAGTGGTCAGTGCAATCCTCATCACGTATCAGCGCCTAATCTGAGTCACCAACTTGAAACACGTGGCCAAGGGCTAATCGTCAAAGTGTGCCAGTGGCAGGTACTTTTATCCCTACCTCTACCAACCTCTCTCTGCAGAAATGCCAGATAGAGGCAATCTGGTTCAACTTGATATAGAGCGAATATCCTTGAAGCAATTCGACATCAATAATGGAAGTTATGGAACCCACGGTGACATGCTGCCTCATTCAAGCCCAGGCAACGATCCCCGGAAACTTGAAGATGGTCGATGTGGCGATGGCCTATCACATGTACGATTCAAGATCAAACTGACAGGCTATCGTCTGTACAATATACTTTGGCCTTTGTGTTTTGTTATCGCGAAAGCGATAGAGTCGTACCGGACAGGGAAGCCGATGACAATAACGACATTGGAATTAGTCCAAGCAGGGCTCTTTGCCACAGTGTAGGTTTTATTTCATGAGCTGATAGTAATTTGGTGGCTGATGTGCACAGGTCGATCTTGCTTGGGTACGTTAACAAGGATAACGCTGGAAGATGGGCACGTTTCCTCGAGAAGGATTACTTTCCTCCTATTGCGGAATTTATGTGCCGTCCTACTGGTAAGCATTGCAACATGATGGCCCATTGATATAGTAAAAGAACGGGACGCATTAACGTTTTCGTCAGTCGTGCGTTCACTGTCCTTCTCGATATCGATCATACCTATATGGACGGCGGTGATCCGGATTTGGGTCTTGTTAGACGACACTTATAGTTGCAATGACCCGCGCAAGAGGAACACCACCTTGATCGCTATAGTCTTGTCGCTTTTCGGAGCCGTATCTGCACTTGCATTTCGTTTCTGTCTGATATTCTTTCCACATCGTTTCCCAGGTAAGTAGCCTATCTGATTTCTATCATCGTAACAGATTCGTGAACCATGCTCATCGTGAACCATTGGTCTTCACTCTTCACAGCGTTGCTGATGCTCTTGCTATTTGCGACCATAGCACTCTACTATGCTGCAATATGCATGCACATAGGTCAACCAACAGTCCCAGTTGATTTCTGCTCAGATATGCTATTTGGAATCGGGGGAGTCGCATACGATTTTTCAATGTCTATGAATCTCTTTGTCCTGTGGGCGAGGTGTCCAGAGACTACGGGTGATAGTTGTAAGTACTATAAATAAGATCAGGTGTCATAGTATTCAAAGGACAACGCTGACTAGCTGTCTCGGCAGGGATTTACCTATGCGCGACAATTTGGAGTTTCGCGTGGAATTTGTATTTCCTCATGGGCTTTTACCGGGGTGTCAGCCGACTTGAAAGTGTATTGAACCTTATCTTCTGCTATTGCATCCTCAGTTATGTGATATTCAAACATCTGCGGTCGCTCTATAGTCGTTTGAAAAGTGGCAGGCAATGATAATGTTTTGACTACCTTTTTTGCAGAATGTCACTTTATATAATCATCATCCATTAAAACGGCCAAAATGAGGAGCTGGCTGAAGAATGATTCGAGTCTTGGCTGTCAATGCTGCAGAAGAATATCGAGAAGAGTTCACACCGCGCTCTCGTTGACGGCAAGGTCGCACCCCTTTTTCTTTTTCCATTCCTCCACGAGGCTGTACCGAGGACTTTAGGAACAGGAACCGATGACACACGTAACGCCCACATGACCCTAGGCCTTCTCCCTTTCCTACTGCCTAACAGACTATGCGGCTGGCTTTCCAGCCCAGCACTACGGCGTCTTCCCCTTGGCACTAGGCCAGATTCTACGCGAACACCCAGTTCCGGAGTTCCACCT
This sequence comes from Russula virescens, assembly GCA_003316435.1. NCBI lineage: Eukaryota > Fungi > Basidiomycota > Agaricomycetes > Russulales > Russulaceae > Russula > Russula virescens. Next base: position 20,951 of record QFEY01000163.1, read on the forward strand.
GGCGATGAACGCTGGGAAATGGGGTTACGACTCTGGAGTCACCCACGTGAACCGGGAGTTGACTCAGGAGCTGAGCTCTAGGCGTGGATTGGCGATCGATGGGGTCGAGAAAAGGTGCTGCCTTGTCCTTACTTTCTTATCTCATATCTTTTTGGAGAACCTTACTACCTCCCTGCAACTAATGTCGAAGCGCGCAATGTACCGCAAAAAAAGTGTGGACAAGCGGTGGAAAGTGCTGCAAAACTCGCTCTCAGTCATGTTCTGCGTTCCCTGGCACGCATGGATATACTTCACATGAGGTCTCCGACATGGGCTTTCCTGCCGACAGGCGACCTCCCACAGCTCCAGACGACGCCCACACCCATGCGCATGAGCTACGCCACTTGACCCTGCCTCCCGAGCGTATCTGTATGGAGAACCTCTTGCTATCCCTGAAGTTCCTCTTGTAGCCTGCCAGAGCGGGCATAGACGTGCTTCTCGAGCCGTACAGGATCTTTGATGCCAACTGGCATGACCTGGTCGCACGTCCATGACATTGGTGTCGGGATCGTGCCCGTGCTATCGGTGCAGACAGTGCTCGACCCTGTGTGGATCTCCTCTGAGCGCCAGCGTGGTGAGTTAGGTGAGCCTAAATAGTCTCCCCCACTTTGAAATGGTCTGTTTGGTGAGGAACTTATTGGAGAAGCCTCAGATTGGCCGTTGCGTTTCCTCTTTGGTCGTTCTTTACCGCACGTTTGCACTATGGCCACATACAGGTGATCTGAGTCCTGCTGCCATCGGCGTCAGGGGACGGTGTGTATACATTAACCCATGGACCGTGGGTATCCGAGTCTGTAGACGCTGGTACCACGTTTTACCATCTTAGAAATAGTAAGCTGTCTTCCATTGATGCGGGAAGGGCTGTCCACAGTCATCTTGGGCCACCTCTGAGCTTGATATCACCATGACGTGAGGAACAACGATTCTCATATCGTACGGGTCTTCAACGCCGCATATACCCAAACTATGATACGGCTCTGTATATTATACCGCCATCCGACTTTTCTGTACTATGGACATTTAAAGGTTCTGGCTAAACGCACGACCCGGGGAGCTCTCCATCGTCATTCGGAATGGTCAACACATTGCGCACTCATTATCTCGAAACGATGGCATAGCATGGTGTCGGTTCTGCATACGCTGCGTGTGTTATACGGAGGTGTCAAGTGTGGTATGTAGTGCCCGCAGGAGTCCTTCGCACCGATTGACCATGATCACAGACCACTTGTTCATGAATATGATGTACGTACCATCACAACTCTGCGACAAGCCTAATCTTCTATAGGCAATCATTGAGTTACCACCCCATGAGACCATCCATCTCGCTAGATCAACCTTGAGATCCCTGACTTGCTCTAAATTTACAATTGGCTCAATGTCATATCAGTGTACAGCATATACGACTCGGAACATGATGGTTGACAATTGGCAACGGTCGAGAATGAGATCTTGAAACAAATGCAGCTCGCCGTGAGGAGAATAAGAATACCGATATGGGCCAGCTACCCAGCTGTGGCCCCACCATGAACCAGACTACTAAGCCACACGGTACCAGAACTGCCCACGGAGCACTTGCGTCGAGGGTCATACCCATACTGGTCCCACCAGATGATGGCGCAGAGGACGGAATATCAATAATGCTGGCGATGCTAGTAGCCAGGTTCGTGGCAGACACCTAGCCACAGTAGGTGCCCATAATGACTTTACTGACAACTGAGCGAACGGGGATAGATATGACGGAGAAAGTGTTCGAATGCTCACTGGGGCCCTGGAGCCCTGGAGAGCGACGGATGTCAACAATGTTGATTTGGTCGGACAGATGGGCGGAAGTGGGACACATAAAGAGAGCATGGGCTCGTAGTCAGTGCTAAGCGAAGAGCCTCGGAAGTCGAGAAGTGGTAAGGGCCACCCACCGGCAGGGACAAAGTTAGTAGGGAACGAAACCGCTACCCACATACGGCTAATGGGGTTGACCGATAAGGAGATGTTGTAGCTTCCGAAGGCGGTAACTGAGTACACCACGACACCAAAGCCGACCTAGGCTCCAAGTCAGATCTAAAAATACGTGCCAAAGGGCATATTGAAAAGTCCGCACCATCGTAAAGGTTGAGAATTCCATCTTGCTAGGGCAAACATTGGGCCGACGTTGCCAACTAGCTGTATACCCTATGAGTGTTATAGGCACATATCCGAACACCAGGAAAAAAACGAACAATGACAAGGTTGAAATCGCAGTCAAAGTCGCCAACATTCGAGTCAGACAAATTCTGAAGTCCTAAGACAAAGAGAGCCGACACGATTGTTGCCAATGCCAGACTCGGAACCCAGGAGATGAGAGGGAATTGTTTGTCCGTCAAGTTGGTCCTCACAACTCTGGAAAGAATTAATGGGAAAGCCTCCAGCCTAGATATATATTTACATACCCATATATTTAAAAGCAGAGGGGAAGTGAACGATAGACGCACCCGTTTCCGACAACGGGTCCATTCCTGGCGACGGCGATTTGTGTGAACTTGAATATTTGCCGTTCACGCCTTTCAGTCGCTCTGGGCCTATACAGCATCAACCAACAGTCGCAACACGGCATCGACATTCAAAAAGAAGACAGGTAGACACATGCCATGCGATGAAGCGGTGGCCTCCGATCGCTGCGCAGTCGTGAGCAGTTGTATGGTGACAGCACAAGAGTCAGAATCGTCAAAATGGCCATCATAGCGGTGAGAAAGCAGTAAGCGCTGTAAATAGCTAGCCTGAGGCAGTGATCGTGATAAACATCTCCATAATCTGCAGTCCTGGCTCGGAGCAGCTTTTTACACTTGACTTTGACCTTGACTTTGACCTCGATGAATCCTTTGATACCATCCCACTGCGAGAGCAGGTCACCGTGCCTTCCGTTGCTAAGGACGCTCTGGAGCCTGGAAAGGATATAGTGGTATATCCACGGAAAAAATCCCACTTTCTGCCCTGGTCCGCCCCAATTCCTTTCCTCTCTTCCTTCCCCTTTTCTTTCATACCAATCCTTCTTCCTTCCTTCCTCCTCCCCATCCTCACAGCACCAATGACAACCGGATTTTGATAGTACGAAGGGCAAGGGAAGGTCACAATACCGCAGACCAGCAATCACCCACCTATTTGTGTCGAACCGCACCGCATCCTGTGGTCGCAAGCTACGGTACGCAGAGATGGGCCCAACGTGCAACATGGCCGAGTACCAACAACATGAAGCCATATTCAACGCCGAGGCAGACGCATGGGCGCGCGTCGTGCGGATTCTCTTCGCGTATGCCGCGCCCACGCCACGCACCCTCACTATGATGTGTTACGACATCTAGTTGTCTCCGAACGACCGGCTCTTCTTCTTCGACCTCAAGCGGTACCACTTCTCACGCTTCAAGGAGCTCTTCATCCGACGTTGGTTCGACACAAAATTGAGGCATCACGACGGCAGGTGAACAGAGCAGCAGCGCTGTGTCTGCGAGCGTGCGAAGGCGAAGGAGGGATAAGGTACCGGAGACGGGAGGTGCGTCGATGAAATGCGGGGAGGAACACGACGAGAATGAGGACGAGCCAACGCTTCCGGTACTACGACGGCTTCACCTCGCCTCTCCGATCTCATTCGATCTATTCCTGCATCACCTATGCCCGCTTGCGCCTGACACACATCATCCGGCTCTCCGAGCTCCTCTCGTTCGACTACGACATGGCGTAGGCGGTACACTCGGAGCTCGCCGAGCGCGGTGCCGTCCCTTCACAGTTCACGCGCCTCCGCGAGAGCCAGTGGAGCAGCGCCGAGCCGCGTGCCGTCCCAGTCGACTGGGAACGCTTCCTCCCACCGCCCTCACAGCTCCGCCGAATCGTCGTTCAACCCGCACGGCTCCCGCCAGCGCCCGAGCAGCTGTGCGGGTGTTGCTCGGGGTATTACCGGGTAGATGACATGACCCGGTTGCTGCGCGAGATGGCACGTGAGTCGTGCGGTAGCCGTCATGGGAGCAGAGCAAGCGCGGTGATCCCCGGCCAGGAGGAGGAAGAGAGGCCCGGGTGCGAGGACCTAGAGGACAATCCGGTATTTGTCTTTTTACCGCCAGGCCCGAGGCACAACGCGTATTCGTTCGAGGAGGGTTATCGTGATTGGCTGGGACGCGCTGTGGGCGAGCGGGGTTGCTGGATAGAACAGGACGAGGTTGACATTGATGCGATGCCTCCTGCAGTGACGTTGCCGGCGTCTGAATCGGAGGATGGCTTGCGGTTGTGGGATATCGGCGTGAAGCGGTCGATATCGAGGAATTGGTTGTAACGTGTAACTTACCTTCTGTATTTTTTGCTGTATGTAGAATGGGTTGGTGTTGTGACAGTAC
>QFEY01000165.1:0-34956 GCA_003316435.1 Russula virescens
TGTCGTCGATCCAATGACCCGTCACGGTCAAGTAGGGGTCAAAGGCGCGGGAGGTGCCTGCGTCAAATGTGAAAGAGACCTTGCTATCAAGGGCCTTGAACTGCTCGCTAAGCAGGCCCTTGACACGGATAGATTTGCTGTAGATCTCGTCCATGACGGTTGTCCGGCTGGGGAGATCACGGGGGACCAGAGATGGGCGCAGATAAGTGAGGATGGCCTTGAACGAGTCTTTCTCGATGACGGAGAACGCCTGAAAATTTAGACATAAGTATCTAGGACACGAAAGATAGACCAAGTACGAACCTGATTATTGAGGGCAATCCACTCGCAAATGTATGAGAGAAGTCCTTCGCGGTGGAATGGAGGTGCTGAGGCACTCCGGACGATGTACGAGCTGAGATTGCTCTGCATGCTCATAGTATCGCCCTCCTTCGTCTCAGGGCTTTTTGCGATGGCAGGGACGTTGTTCTTCTCGCACATCTCGCGGTAGAACCTGTAGTGCTCGCCACCCTCGCGTGTGAAATGCGCTTGAAGGGTCGACGTCGAGTTTGTGGACTTGTAGAAGCCTACACCGGCTGCTAGGCTACTGTCGTTCCTATAAAGCAAGATTAAAACGTGCTGGAGGGAAAGGATATGATACGTACTTGCAGAGGATACACCACCACCCTTGCATCTTTTGGCCACCCTTGACGCACACCCCTACCTTGTATACGAGGTCGAGATCGGCACAGCGCTTGTCCTTGCTATGGACACGGTGGCTACTTGTGCGTTTCTGTGGCAGATATGTCAGTAGATAGTAGATAAGGTTATGAACGACAACTTACACATTTGTCTTTGAGGGATAGATCTTCCTCATCGCCAGAGCTCGAGCCCTGGTCATCGCTGGTATTATCCGTCTCTGGGTCAGAATCGACAGAGATGGCGGCACTTTGGGCCTTCTTCGGCCTCAACTCTCGAGGGGGGGGCATGTCATTGTCTGAGTGGCGTCGTTTCTGGGCGCTTTGGCATCGGACCTTGGGGACAACCTTGGTGGGTAGATGGGGTGGGAGAGATGTGTTGATCGACACTTTGGGCTGGCCATGTAGCTGTCGGACACGATCGGATGGACCAACAGAGGAAGAAGCCGGAGTGACAGGTTCGACTGGAGTGGAAGGTGCAGAGGTATCAGGTAGATCATAGACAATAGGATGCTCATCGTCGGCATCCTTGTACCATACAAAATCAGAGGTGGATGCGGCCATGTCGAGTGTGGGTGTCCAGGTCAAGGGTTGAAAAAAAGAGAGAAACATGTCCATTCAAGCAAGAAAAAAAAAAAGAAACGTGTCAAGGTCCAAAGTCCGAAAGTTCTAGCTAGAGTCCAGACCCAACGCAAGTAACCCACAGACTGTTTGAAACTGATTCCAAACTGCTTGACAGTGATAGGTAGGTGCCGAAACCGGAGGCCAAACCGTCTGGCCTCCCATGGAATTCTCCAAACCGAAACCGAAACTTGCGGTTTCGGTTCGGTTTAAACCGAGTCTGGAGCAGTTTGAAACTGAACTTCCCCAACACTAAGACGAAATAGAGGAGATAGCAGGGCCAGTAGTGGATCTCGAGCCCAGAACAGTTGCAGATCCAGCCTCAGATATCAGAGATAGCATCCCATATGAAGCAGTGCTGCCACGATCGATAAACAACCCCGCTGCAGCCAGACCAGAGGGGACCTCGATCGAGAGCACATCGGGAGTGTTAGCACAACCAGTGGCAAACACTGCTGCAGTGCACTTGGATACCCCAATAAAGGATGTTGAGGAAGGATTGGATCCATCAGTCGGAAATCTGGCTGCCACCCGCCTGGATAATGCGATCGATGAGGCGATAAGTTAGCTGACGAACCAGCTTGCTGCATTCTGCTTTGAGCATCTCGAGAAGAGCCTGGATCCGAGCAGAGGGAGTGGAAGTGATGGCATTGGCGGACACCTAGAAGAGAATGAATTTGAAGATGAACTTGAGGTGTGAGATCACAACGCCACGTGGGAAGATAAGAAACTCATACACAGCCGGTTCAGACAGTGACAAACACTGCGGAGGAGATTGATGCTGCGGATCCAGATCTCACATGGGACTCAGAGCTGCAATCTCTTCCGACACAAGGGCCTCTTATTGAGGCTACACGTGAATTGTTTGTGCCAGAGGATTCAGACAAAAGCGAGGGATCGAGCAATATCATGGGAGTAATAAAGTCCTGCCTCAAAGATGCCAAGAAATGCGACACAAATCATGCAATCAAAACGCTTTGCAGGCTCGTAGCTGTCTCTGAGTATATCAAACTGCGTATGCGATACCAGCAGCACAAGAATTGCAAACGACCATGTCTCAGCATGAGCATGGCCATTGCATGGCGCATGGGCAAGGGCCCTTATTTTGCTCGCCAGATCCGACACAACGAGATATATCTCAGGAAATACCATCGATTGCCTCCTCCAAAAACATTCATGAGGCATGGACATCACACACTTCTTGATAACGAAAGTGTCATGCACGATGTCCGCGCGTATCTTGCATCGCAGGAGCTGGGTTCTGTCAGTCCTCGCACATTCTGGCAGCACGTCAATAATGTTATCCTCCCTGCACTTGATATTGAGGGCACAATCTCAGAGCGAACTGCTCAGCAGTGGCTCAAGGGCAAGTTAGGATATGAATGCACAGAGGTGAAAAAAGGGATGTATGTGGATGGCCACGAATGTCCCGATGTCATTAAAGAGAGGGGTATGTTTATTGATTAAATGTTGAATACATATGACCAGTAAGGGGGTCGCTCTCAATGTCTCGAGCACGCACTGATTGCACAATCTATGAATAGTTTAATGGCACATTATGACGATAAGACACTTGAGCGTATCCCGCCAGTGCTTCTACCTGGGGAAAAGGAACATGTGTTAATTGTACAAGATGAGACAATCTTCCACACAAATGAGTACTGCCGATGAGCGTGGCTTGCAGATGGTCAGCAGCCCATCTGCAAGAAGGGCCATGGGCGAGCGATCCATGTGTCCAATCTTATCTGCGAGACTGTTGGCCAACTCAAATTGTCAGATGCACAGATCGCAGAGAAGCTTAAGCTTCCTGCTGAGCAGCGCCTTCCTGTGTTTGAAGCATGCAAGATTACATATCCCGGAAAGGGGCACGACACATGGTGGGATCTATCGCAACTGGCTGATCAAGTCAAGTGCGTGATTGCAGTCTTTGAATACACACACCCAAGTTGCATCGGTGTCTTTGTATTTGATTGATCCTCTGCACATGAAGGATATGCAGAGGATGCACTCAATATAAACAATATGAATGTAAACCCTGCCAAGAAACAGAGGAAGCTGCACAACACTATGATCCCACTAAGCAATCCTCCCCCAGCACCTGGTGAACCAGATATCCATGGACAAATACAAAAGATGTGTTTTCCCGATGATTACCACGACTCAAAGCTCCATGGTGAACCAAAGGGTGTGAAGGCCATCTTGCAGGAACGGAAGTCAGTCTGGGATCAATACATATCAATTTGCAAGGCGTGCAAGACAAAGGTTGTAGGCAAGTGCTCATCATGCTCAAAGTCAGATACACGCAAGGATGCCGAGCATTGCATTGCCTTGGCAGAAGCAATGGGACAGGACCATACAGTTACAGCTGAGGATATTGCGACGACTGACACCCCAGAACAACTAACATCCGATGATAAGTGGTGCTGCATGACCACAGTCCTTGCCAATCAAGAAGACTTCCAATCCGAAAAGCCACTCATTCAAACTATCATTGAGAGGGCAGGACATATATGCCTGTTCTTGCCCCGATTTCATTGTGAGTTGAACCCAATTGAGATGCTCTGGGGTTATGCAAAACATCGTGCGTACATACAGTTTATTCCCATGGACTGCACCCACTTATTTGACTGTCCAGGCTACTGCAGATCTGCAGATGGAAGATTCATGACTGCAAGGTCACTCGTACCACAATGCCTTGATACATGCAGTTTAATTACGATTCGCAAGTTCTTCCAGAAGACCTGGAGGTATATCGATGCATATCAGTAAGTGTACTACGCTCTGGCATTTCCGATAGGTTAGATCACTGGATTAACAGAAAGGGACTGAACGCACGCGAGGCCACATTCGCAACTAAGAAATACAAGTCCCACAGGAGGGTTGGTCTCCTGACTGACATTATTGGGGCAGAGGGAAACAACAAAGGCATTTTTAAATAAAGATCACAGTTAGATATGCAAGTCTGACAGTAATAAAGTCGTTGTGTCTGCCATTGCAATTTGGCTGTATACTGGATGGGCCTGGTCCGACTGGTCCATGTCGCCCATACATGTGCGTTCACTCGCTGGTGCATTGTCACACACTGTTCCAGCCTCCTACAATAATAATTGCATCCCTAGATACCCAGGGCGCTTTAAAACATCTATAAGCACTCTCTGATACTGTTTTTAGGCATGGGAAAGTGTGAATTTCAAATTGTTTCAAATTTTCAGAGAAAATAGGGCACTTAATTGTTTTTTGAGAAACTAAAGAACACATATTATTCTACTTTTCAATGCGATCAAAATGCGCTTGGTTTGAAAGAAATCAGCCATGTTTTGGGGGAGGAGAAGGCAAAACAATTTCTCGCTTGTTGAGAGGTCGGAAAAAGCCGTCTTACACTGTAGTACATGATGTAAGCAAGAATAGGTAAACAGAGAAAAGAGAAAAAGTGGGGTCGTAACATCACACCCCTCCTAGAAGGTCATTCCCACATGACCCCTAGTCGAACTTATACAAGTCGTCAGCCATTCCTGTCCAGTCTGTCAGCCTACTTCCCTTGCCCTGTGGGCAGTGTCCTCCAAAGCTTGGATGTCCTGAGGGGACCTGGCAACCATAAGTGGCATTGCACCTTTTGTGGGGGTCTGGGCAGTCCGCGGAGAGATGCCCCACTACCCAGCACCAGACACACTTGTTCATTTTTGGGCAGACCACGGTGTGGTCTTTGCAGACCTCGCAGAGGTCACAATACTTGACCCAGTTTCTGAGTCCAGTGTATGCGTCTGGGGGACCAAGGGCAATGGTAAATTGCCCATCCAGAGGGCCTTGGCTAGCCTGGATTGGTGCAACACTCGCAAGAGTGTGAAGGCCAGACCTTGGCGAAGAAGTGTGTTCTGAGGTGGAGAGGTCTGAGTTCGAGTTCATTGTGTGATTAATTGTCACTCCAAGTCGATGTCAGGGTCTATTCAAGATGGGGTTGACTGGTCCAAGTTCTATCTTTGTCTGGAGATCCAATCTCTCACGACTACGTCCGAGGCTGCCTTGATTCCTCTAGGTATGTAACTGTCCTTCTGGGGTATTTCACCTCTTAAGGGAATAAGTGGTCGATAAAGAGTTGTTCCTGTGCCTGCAGCACTAATAGTAAGACTATCTGGTATAGTCTTATGATGACGAGTTCAAGAGTACTTAGTACTAGTCCCACTAGTACTAGGCTTAGAGTTTGGTCCAGAGTAGCCAATACAAGGGAGGGGAGAACTTCCTTGTCCAGGCTGTGAAGAGAAAGTAGATTGGTTGTGATAAGAGCCAAGTCAGGCTTGGAGTACATGAGGCTACAAACCGGTGCTACTTATACTACTTCCAAGCCACCAAGTATCAGGATCCTAGGGTAGAGTCATTACCCTAATACAGTGAGTCAGAGTCGAGTGAGTCGTATAGTAATGAGTCATCAGCCACAACTGTAAGTACCGATTCTAGGGATGAGTCACATGAGTCGGAGTCACAAGTATGAGTCACATGGGGTTAGGGGATAGGGGATAGGTAATAGGGCATATCAGCAGTCCAAAAGGGAACGGTCAAGTAGGTAATCAGGCAGTCCAAGACAAGAAAAATAGTACCTGGGTCGTAACAATTGGGGGAATGCGGTTCTCCCTATGATGGGGTCGAACAGGGCGAGCATGCAGGGATTGAGGGTTGCCAGCAGCGATATGTTCGGCTTCAGGGGTGTAGTGGACGATCTGGGTGGCCACCCGAGTTGGCCCTCTGGTGTTGGTGAGCTGTTGCCCACACTCCAGAGCATGGTGGTGTGCCACCTCCGCTTGCACTCTGAGTTCCACCATACATACAGTGCGCTCCTCCACTTCCTCTTTGTACCGGTGGAAGCGCTGCATGTCGGTGAGGAGTCCTGGGTCATTAAGCTGGGAGATAGCACAGTCCACCATGGGTTGAGCAGGGTACCCATTCCCAAAGATGGCAAGGATATCGTCACGAAAGTCGTTGGGGTTGTTAAAGTTTGGGTTTGGGTATGGTCGGGCTGTTAATTTTTGGCGGTGGAGAGGCTAGTGTTGGGGAAGTTTGGTTTGTGCCTGAAACCACTTAGTGAAATAAAGGTAAAGATCTTATTCAATTGCTTAGCAAATTTAGGGTTATGGTCTCCTATATCTGGAGATAGTGTCCCTAAATTTGCTAAGCAATTGGATAAGTCCTTTACCTTCATTTCACTAAGTGGTTTCAGGCACAAACCAAACTTCCCCAACACTAGGAGAGGCTGTCCTGGCCCATCTGTCCCTTCCATCCATGTCTCCCCACCACGGGCCGCTATCCGGATCCACCGGCATGTGTTCTGTGTTGTGGGGTCGTCTGGGGAAGGATAGAGCACAGGGTAGTGTCCGAGGTTGATGGGGTCGTACTGCTCCCAACCCCAGGTTTCCATACTCATATTGGGAGGGGGCATCTCCTCTCCCTGGTGTTGTAATCTGGCAAGTACGGCCCACTCTAGGAACGCAAGTGCATACAGAACACAAACATCACTGCAAGACATCAAGAACGTCATAATAAATGTAGGAAAATACGGGTTCATGTTCGGAAGAGAAAACACCTTGTAACTATAATTTTGTTTCAATTTTCTGTGTCTCTTAATAGTTGTAGCGCTATCATTTCCACTTCACTGTTCATATCGCACATTCTCCGTTTTTCCGAGCTCCTGTCTATACAGTCCCCTTAATTCCACTCCACAAAATGTCCTATCATTTCGTACTTTACTCCACTGTGACTCATATACTCCTATACTTTGTATTTGTTCTCGTGTTGCCTACAATGTAACATACTTGTATAAAAAGCTAGTGTACTTTGCAAATGTAAAATCATCCAGTTGTCCTCCTCACATCTTTTGTGTGTCCATCCCTTTCTACTTAAGAAGCAACCAGAAGTCTTGCTTCACTCGTTTGCTCTTGCACTTTTATGCTCCTCCAGGCAACTTGCTCTACATGGCTGACCGTACCGGCCTACTCGGATCCCCGTCCTGACACTCTGCTGCGCTCAAACCTTTCACCAGGTTATGGGCCCTGAGGCTGCACATTAAGCCCAGGAAGTACCGAGAACACACATTTCATAAGTCCCCTACTATCATTCATAAACCATAAGCAAAGACTTGCACATCAGCATCACTAAACTGGACACAGAGGGCCTAAATTGGGTCACATACTGCGACTGCATGATATGGGTGTTCAACTCCCGCCAATGGGCGGAGCACTTGGAGGAAGACAGCCTCCCGCAGAGTTGCATTGATGCCAGTGACATCAATGGACTGAGCCCCCAACAGTGCTGGGAGGCAGAGAAGGCCACTTGTTACGACCCAGGTACTATTTTTCTCGTTTTGGACTGCCTGATTACCTACTTGACCGATCCCCTTTTCTGGACTGCTGATACACCCTATCACCTATCTCTTATCCCCTAACCCCATGTGACTCATACTCGTGACTCCGACTCATGTGACTCATCCCTAGGATCGGTACTTGCAGTAGTGGCTGATGACTCATTACTATATGACTCATTCAACTCTGACTCACTGTATTAGGGTAGTGACTCTACCCTAGGATCCCAGTACTTGGTGGCTTGGAAGTAGTATAAGTAGCACTGGTTTGTAGCCTCATGTACTCCAAGCCTGACTTGGCTCTTATCACAACCAATCTACTTTCTTCTCATAACCTCTGAGATCTGCTATATCTCTAAGGTTACTCTGGACCAAACTCTAAGCCTAGTACTAGTGGGACTAGTGCTAAGTACTCTTGAACTCGTCATAGTAAGACTATACCAGATAGTCTTACTATTAGTGCTACAGGCACAAGAACAACTCTATATCGACCACTTATTTCCTTAAGAGGTGAAATACCCCAGAAGGACAGTTATGTAGCTAGAGGAAACAAGGCAGCCTCGCACGTAGTCGTGAGGGATCGGATCCCCAGACAAAGATAGAACTTGGACCAGTTGACCCCGTCTCGAATAGACAACGACATCAACTAGGAGTGACAATTGATCACAGAACGAACATGAACTCAGACCTCTCCACCTCAGAACTCACCTCTTCGCCAAGGTCTGGCCTTCACACTCTTGCGAATGTTGCACCACTGCTAAAATGCTAATTGCATTATCAGTCCCAGATCACGTATTCAACTGGATCAAATCGCAGCGCACCACCCATCAAGTTTGGGAAACACTCAAATCACTCTATCAGGCCAGATCAAAGATGATCACTGTGGACCTGGGGCATAAACTCCAGAGTACCAAGTGTGGCGACGAGGATGACATCCATGCCCACTTTACCAGCCTTTATAATATGAGAGAGCAGTTATCAGCCATGGGGAAAGACATTGACGATACTGAGTTCTCATCCATCTTACTAGGATCACTTCCCCCATCCTATGAGGCCACTACTAGTGCTATTAACGCAGCCGCAGATATGAGCAGCACAGCCATTACCCCTGATAATGTGACCAGATTAATCAGCGATGAGTACGATTGCCACGTTATCAAATCAGGCAAGCCCAAGGCTGAAGAAGCTTTTGCATCGGATGACAAGAAAGATCGATCCAACATAGAATGTTACAATTGTCATCATAAGGGCCACTACAAGTCTGAATGCTGGGCTAAGGGAGGCGATAAGGAAGGGCAGCATCTGCTGTGCCGATCTCGAGGTAACAATCATGGCTGCAGACACAATCAAAATCACGATAATGATTGCAACAATGGCAACAATAATGCCAATTCTGCAGATGCTGATATTAAAGCATAGGTTGCCATGGATTGTTAGGGATCCGCACGGGTAACCCACGGGTAGCCGAGACATGACCCGTACCCGTACCCGCAGGTACCCCTACCCGCAAACCTGCGGGTTGATAACTGCGGGTCATGCGGGTACTGGGTATCACTCAAGGGTCCTGAAAAAAAAGTGTTATTATTCTGTCGCATTGATGCAACACACAATGTGGTATTTACATGTACTTGAAACTACGTATGTCGAAGTTAATATACTATTACTTTACTAGCACTGTTCTTTTCTCCCTGTCGTCGCGCCGTTGTTGCCCTGCTATTCCGCTATGTTCACCATTCATTGTATGTCGTCGCGAGCCGTTGTCGCACCGTTCGTTGCGTATCTCCGTGCGGTTGATTGGGCGCCGTTGTCGCCCCGCTATGCTGCTATGTTTGCCATTTGTTGTGTGTCGTCGCAAGCCATTGTCGCGCTGTTCTTGCCCTGTTGTCGCCTGTTCGTTGCGTGTTCTCGCGCCGTTGATTGGGCCCTGTTGTCATGCCATTCTTGCCCCGTTGTCGCCTGTTTGTTGTGTGTTCTTGCGCTGTTGATTGGGCCCTGTTGTCGCGCCGTTCTTGCCCCGTTGTCGCCTGTTCGTTGTATGTTCTTGTGCCGTTGATTGGGCCCCGTTGTCGCGCCATTATATGCGCCGTTGTCGTGCAGTTCATTGTGTGTTGTCACGTCGGATATTGCACCCCGTTGTCGTGCCATTTGCTGTGCGTTGTTGCACCGTTCGTTATGGTGTCAAGTCCAAGTGTTGCACGTGATGTAATTGTTGAGACGGAGACGCGAGTCGCGCAAACGAACCGAGTACAAATATAGGTAAATAAAACGCGTCAGCACTCAAGGAAACGAGACACGGCGGCTACACACAAACCCAAATGGTCCGTGCGTGCGCCTGGGGGTATATAAACCCCCCCATTAACACCCCGTTCTGAACTCTAGCTGGGCTCGCCCCAGCTATTGTTCATCCTACTTAGTTTTAAACATGTAGTAATTAGTTATTTATGTATTAATATAAAATTTCTATTGTTTATCTTTATAACTACGGGTTGAGTGATGGGTCTACGGGTTGCTAAATTGTGACCCGGACCTGTACCCGTAGGTACCCTTACCTGTGACCCGTCCGGGTACCTCAAACCCGTGCATTTCCCTATGGATTGTGAGGAGGACTTCGACCCAGCTTACTTCAGTGATTACAGTTCCGATGCCGAAGCATGGGCCGCAATGGATTGCGACGAGGACTTCATTCCACCCTACCTGACTGATTATAGCACCATTAGCAACCTAGGTGATCGCTATACCTGCAGTGATGAAGAATGGGATGCCGAGGACGAGGACTCCAATGAAGATTCAATCATCATTATCATGGATAATATTGACTCCACTGATGAAGACACTGATATGATCTATGCTGCCATTGAGGAGATCGAAGATAGTATCGAGGACAGCATAGACATCCTGCTGATCCCATTGGCAGCTTTCAGCACCAGAAATTCTCAGCACTATCTCCCTGAGATCGAGATTGAACTTTACAATTCCGGAGCCTCACGTCATATGTCCCCATTTCATCACCACTTTGTGAATTATCGATCCATCCCTCCGCGTCCCATCACTGCAGCTAACAAGCGCACATTTTATGCCATAGGTACTGGTGATCTGAGGATCGATGTACCAAACAGACGCACCACCACTCCTGTCACTCTCCGCGACACACTACACACTCCCAACATGGCATTAACAATCGTATCAGTAGGAAGAATCACCAGTGCCGGCTATCAAGTATCATTCAAAGACAAGTCTTGCAAGATCAAAAACTGATCTGGCAAATTAATTGGCAACATTCCTGCCAGCTCAAACCATCTATACAAGGTTGAGCACTCATACACAGCATCAGCAGCCATCACCAATCAGATAGAAGAAATCGACATCCATTCCCTCCATCGATGCCTCGGCCACATCTCAGCAGACAGCATCCGCCGCTTAGTACTACACAGCGCAATCACGGGTATCTGCGTAATAGACGACGGATCTCTGATCGTATGTGAGTCATGTGAATACGCAAAGATGACCCATAAACCAATCGCAAAGGAACGATCGGATACACAGTCGAACCACTTCAGAGATGAGGTACACAGCGATCTATGGGGTCCATCCCCGATCGCCAGCCTTGGAGGACACCGCTACTATGTAACCTTCACAGATGACCACACATGCTACACCTGAATCAATGTACTAAAGACCAAGGACGAAACCTTGGCAGCCTACAAGGCATATGCCGCTTGGGCTCACACACAGCATGGCATGAAAATCAAGGCACTCAGATCGGACCGCAGCGGTGAGTACACCAGCTGCACCTTCACCCAATTCCTGGAGCAGGAAGGTACAGAGCACTGCCTCACTACACATGACACCCCACAGCACAACGGCATAGTGGAATCCCTCAACCGCTGCCTCCTAGAGTGAGTCCAAGCTATGCTACACCAGTCCGGACTCCCCAAATCTCTCTGGGGCAAAGCCCTCAACTTTGCTGTATGGCTGAAGAATAGGACCTCCACCCGGGCTCTAGGCAACAATACCACACCTTTAGAGGCGTTCACTGGCAACAAGCCAAACCTCTCTGGTGTCCCTGAATGGGGACAAATCATCTGGGTACACTCTGGCACTGGGTCCAAGCTGGACATGCATGGACTAGAAGCTCACTGGGTAGGATATGATCCTGATAGCCAACACACCCACAGGATCTACTGGCTGCACAAGAACTCCATCTCTGTCGAGCACAACATCAAATTCACCTCGCCCACTTTTACTATCTATCCTAGAGCACAGCGACTAATAACTCCACAAGCTCCACAGATAGTTGCACCAGCACCAGCACCACCAGCACCACCAGCACCACCAGCACTGCCACTGCAACCAGCTCCCCCTGCACTGACTCAAGGACCATCACCAATGGTACCAGGAGGACTGCCACTCCCAACGCCTTGCCCGACCTTCACATGGCTGTTTGCCACAGACAGCGGTGAAGAAGAAATGCCAGAAGAAGAAGAATGTCCAACTCCTGTCATGCCACCGCTGCCACCAAAGGGCAAGGCCAAGGAACCACAACAACCCTTGCACCAGTTGTCCTGCATCTCAAAGCCATCATGTCACATTCAACAAATTATCACAGGAGAAGGCAGTGCTACTGGACAGGACATAGAGGGTTCCCCTTCACATACACAAAGCGAAGCAGAACGTCGCTGGTATCACCCTGATTGGCCAGGAACCAGCACATCAGCTGTATATGAGGCTAATGACTTTGCTTATCTTGCAGATAGCGAAAACCTCATGCAGGCTGCAATCAGCGAAACCAATGATGACCCCAAGACGCTAGCAGAAGCACGATCTTGCCCCGACTGGCCTAAGTGGCAAGAGGCAATGGATCACGAAATGCAAACCCTCGAGGACGCAGGGACATGGGAAACAGTCCTGCGCCCCACTGGATGTAACATAGTCAGCAGCAAATGGGTTTTCTGCATCAAATGCAAGGCCGACAGCACCATCAAGAAATACAAGGCCTGCCTTGTAGCTCGTGGATTCACACAGAGGCTGGGCATCGACTACTTTGACACATACTCGCCCGTTGCATGCCTGGCCAGCTTCCGCCTAATTTTGGCAATGGCTGCCTGTAATGACTGGGACATTGACACCTTCAATTTCAATGGTGCATACCTCAATGGAGAACTAGGCGACAATGAAGAGATCTACATGCAGGCACCACCCGGATACAAGAGTGAGGGGGAGACAGTCAAATGCCTACTCAAGGCGCTCTATGGCCTAAAACAAGCAGGCTGCAAATGGTACATTACGCTTTGTAAAGCTCTCGCTGACATAGGCTTCTTTATGAGCGAGGCAGATCCTGGCATCTTCTATGCCCATGACAGAGACCACATTACTATCCTAGCCATCCACGTCGACGATTGCCTTATCACTGGCAGCTCCCCCAACCTTATTGCTGACTACAGAGAATGTCTCAGCCATATACACTCACTCACAGATCTTGGCCCGATCCACTGGCTGCTAGGCATCAAAGTCACCTGGGATCGTGAAGCACGCACTATATCACTCAGTCAAACATCTTTTATCAGCACCATCTTAGACTGCTTCACGCTGGGTGATGCTAAGCCTTATGCCACTCCTATTGTGCCTGGGGCTAACTATTCCAAGGCAGACTCACCCTCAGACGCTACTGAAGCGGCCTACATGGCCAAAGTTCCTTATCGTGAGGCTGTAGGCAGTCTTATGTATGCAGCAGTTGCCACTCACCCCGACATTACCTTTGCCATCTCCACACTATCTCAATTCCTCGAAAACCCTGGACAGAAACACTGGGAGGCAGTCAAGTGGGTCTTCTGTTATCTGTCTGGCACTAGAACTTACGCGCTCACGTATGGAAATGAGTGCCATGATCTCATTGGCTACACAGATGCTGACAGTGCATCACAGGAGCACTGCCACGCCATCTCTGGCTTTGCATTCCTTATAGACAGAAGAGCAATCTTTTGGACATCAAAGAAACAAGAATTAGTCACCCTATCCACTGCTGAAGCTGAGTATGTAGCTGCAACTCACGCAGCTAAAGAATGTATCTGGCTATGCTGACTTGCCAACCTGCTATTTGGACTCTCCCACTTGCCTACTCCTCTTTTCTGTGACAACCAAGCTGCCATTCACCTAGCCACAGACGACAACTATCATGCTCGCACCAAACACATCGATATTAGATTCCACTTTATTTGTCAGACCATAACTAAATGACAGATCACTCTAGAGTACTGCCCAACAGAAGACCAGACAGCAGACATCCTCACGAAGGCTCTTCCCAAGTACAAAGCCTCAATCCACACTCAAAACCTTGGAGTTGTGTGCACTTGAGGGGGAGTGTTGTAATCCGGCAAGTACGGCCCGCTCTAGGAATGCAAGTGCATACAGAACACAAACGTCACTGCAAGACATCAAGAACGTCATAATAAATGTAGGAAAATATGGGTTCATGTTTGGAAGAGAAAACACCTTGTAACTATAATTTTGTTTCAATTTTCCGTGTCTCTTAAAAGTTGTAGCACTATCATTTCTGCTTCACTGTTCATATTGCACATTCTCTGTTTTTCCAAGCTCCTGTCTATACAGTCCCCTTAATTCCACTCCACAAAATGTCCTATCATTTCGTACTTTACTCCACCATGACTCATGTACTCCTATACTTTGTATTTGTTCTCGTGTTGCCTACAATGTAATATACTTGTATAAAAAGCTAGTGTACTTTGCAAATGTAAAATCATCCAGTTGTCCTCCTCACATCTTTTGTGTGTCCATCCCTTTCTACTCAAGAAGCAACCAGAAGTCTTGCTTCACTCGTTTGCTCTTGCACTTTTACACTCCTCCAGGCGACTCGCTCTACACGGCCAACTGTACCGGCCTACTCGGATCCCCGTCCTGACACTCCGCCACACTCAAACCTTTCACAACCTGGCTCTCTGGGGACTCTCCTGCCGCCACTCCGGGGGTACCAACGTCACCCAGAAACTCGGGTGTGACATCTCCGAGATGTTTGAGAAGGGTGAGTTGTCGCAGTGGTTCGGGGACCTTCTTGACTCCTGTGGTGGAGTGTTACGGCTCTACGGGCTGTTCACTGTCCTAGGTAACTTGCTGTAGTTCTATGAACTATCGGTGGATTTAGATAAGTAAGTAGTTGACCAACTTAGTCAACAATCGAATAGGAATAGACGACAGAGAAAGGGGGCGATAAATCAGAGGTAGGTCCACAGGAGATGGCAGTCCAGTGTGGCTGGCCGATAGGGCACTAAGGTGTCACTACACAGCTGATGGTGATCGACAATTAGTGGGACACGGGCCGATGAGCAGCAAGGCGGGCCAGGGACCACTTTGAGTATGAACACAGCAGAAATCGACTGATTGGGAGGTCCGGACCGGAGCACGCGATGATTACTGCTTTGGGACTAACTAGCAGTAGACATCTTAGTTTACAGCACTAAGCAGGCATATGAATGCTCTCAGCGATGAGCCGAGTGTGAGCAAGGTGAGGAGATGAGAGGGGAAGTCTTGAAGCAGACACTTAGGCTGGCACTAAGTGAGGGGGAACAAAGACAATGTAGATTGCATACAAAGTCGAGCTTAGGGCTCAACTATCTAGTCAGGCAGTCTTTAAATACAGGGAGTCCAGGTAACTATGCTAGTAGGATCTGAGTCACAGCTAGTCCTAATAGTAGTAGTATCAGTAGCATACGGTAGCTATTGTAGGGCACACAGTCACACATAGTATTGGTACTTGAGGCAGTGTGTATCAGTACATCAGGCAGGAGTCATCAGAGTGTAGGTGGCAGCACACAGGCAATACATACAGTAATCAGTCTGAGGTAAGGCAAGGAAGAGTAAGCATAATGGGGTAAGCAGTCCACAGTATAGTAAGAAAAAGGTGAAAAGTTTGTAACATCTACCCATGAGTCATGGGCCGGTGAATTGTCCTTCCACCTGACCAGGTATTGCTTCTTCCAGTGATAGGTATGTTCCTGTAGAATCCTCTCTACTTCCCATTCTGGTTCTCCTTCTATGATATCTGGGGGTGGTTCCAGGAAGTTGGGTCCATGCAGTTCCATCTCCTTATAAGGTGTCATTAAGGAGGTGTGGAAGACCGGGTGTATCTTCCATCTGGGTGGCAGTTCTAGTTGGTACAAAGTTGGTGATATTTGAGCAGCTACTGCAACACTCGCAAGAGTGTTAAGGCTCGACCTGAGCAGTGAAGAGGTATTTCTGGAGCTCTGAGTACTATTGACTCTGCAGACGAGTTCGCTACTCGTCTGGTTCAAGTTTTATCTTGTTCTGGGGACTCAGTCCCTCACGACTACGAATGAGGCTGCCTTGGTTCCTCTAGACTCGTAACTGTCCTCCTAAGGGATTGACTTCCCTTCTGAGGATTAGATGTTCAAGGAGATGAGTAAGTTCTTGAAGTAGATGAGGCTTCCTGGTGACGCAGTCAAGGTCTGAGTCTTAGATGGCAGGTGGATAAGAATCGGCTGCCAAATCAGACTAATAGCTGAGACTGGACCAAGATTGTCACCTTGGTCTAGCCCTAGGAAGTTCAGGGGATGTGATTGCGATACAAGCCAAGTCAGACTTAAGGTACATAGTAGTTACTGGGCATCCTTATATACCTAAAGGGGTCCCCTATAAATAGACCTTACTAGTACTGAGTCAAAGCGTACTATAGGTATCAGTATGAGTCACGTGTGCCACAACCGTAAGTACCGATCCTAGGGATGAGTCACATGAGTCTGAGTCGCGAGTATGAGTCACCTGAGTATGAGTCATGCGGGAAGGCATCAGCCACTACTAGTACACGATGTAAGCAAGAACAGGTAAGCAGGAAAAAGGGAAAAATAGGGTCGTAACATCACGCCCCTCCTAGAAGGTCATTCCCACATGACCCCTAGTCAAACTCGTACAAGTCGTCAGCCATTCCAGTCCAGTCCATCAGCCTACCCGTTGCCGTCCGAGGGCAAGCTCCCCCAAACCTTGGGTGTCCCGAGGGGACCCTACACCCGTACGATGCGTCGCACCTCTCGTGGGGATCCTGACAGTCGAAGGATAGGTGCCCCACTACCCAACACCATACGCACTTGTTCGTTTTTGGGCAGACCATGGTGTGATCTTCGCAGATCTCACAGAGGTCGCAGTACTTGACCTGGTCTCTGAGGGAGGTGTATGCGTCGGGAGGGCCGAGGGTGGTGGTAAATTGCCCATCCGGAGGGCCTTGGCCAGCGACGATTGGGGGAATGCGATTTTCCCCAGTATGAGGTCGTACAGGTCAAGCTCACAGGGATCGAGGGTCGCCGGCGGCGATGCACTCAGCTTCGGGGGCATAGTGGACCACCTGGGTGGCCACTCGAGTCAGTGCTCGGGCGTTGGCGAGTCATTGGCCACACTCCAGAGCATGGTGGTGTGCAACCTCCGCCTGCACGCGGAGTTCCACCATGCGTACTGTGCGCTCTTCCACTTCCTCTTTGTACCTATGGAAGCGCTGTACGTTGGCGAGGAGCCCCAGGTCGTTGAGCTGTTCGATGGCCCGGTCCACTGTTGGTCGTCCAGGGTACCCACTCCCAAATATGGCGAGGATATCGTCACGAAAGTCGTTAGGGTTGTTAAAGTTGGGGTTTGGGTATGGTCTGGCTGTCAGTTTGAGTCTGTGGAGTGGTTGTCCTGGCCCCTCCGTCCCCTCCATCCAAGTCTCCCCACCCCGAGATGCTACTCAGACCCACCAGCATACTCTCTGTTCTGTGGGGTCATCCGGGGATGGGTAGGTTACAGGGTAGTGGCTGAGGTTAGTGGGGTCATACTGCTGCCATCCCCAGGACTCCATGCTCATATCGGGAGGGGGCGTCTCCTCGTCCTCACTCTCCGAGGACTCTGCTCTCGCCACTCTGGGGGTACCAAGGTCTCCAAGGAGCTCAGGAGCGACATCCCCGATACGTTCGAGGAGGGTGAGTCGTCACGGTTCTGGGACCTCCTCGACCCTTGTGGAAGAGGCGAGCGGTTCCTCCTCCTCACTGTCGTCCTCAAGGACAGGTTGGAGTTCCGTGGAGGGGAGGGGTTCCAGGAAGTCCCAGATGTAGCGGGTTCGTGGCCCGTCCCCCTCGAAGGCCTGGGCGATGGTCCCATAGCCCTCATAGGACTCGACCTCGGAGCATAGGGAGGGGGGTGCAAGTCGGCTGCCGAAGAGAGTAATGAATGCGCCCAGGCTGGGCGTCGTGAGTCCTGCTGGGAACGCCCCCCATCTGCCCTTGTATTTGAGGGCTGCTTGGCACCACCTCCAGTTACGGGCGAGGTCCTCCTCCTTGCAGTTGTGGGGGTGTTCAATGTGATCAGGGGTGCGTTCATTTGGGAGCGTGAGATCAGGAGGGCTACCATGGCTTCCCATTGGATCCCCTCCAATAGGTCGCACAACAACGACAGGGCTTCCTGATGGTCCAGGCGTTGCACTGCCTCCTCTTCCCACCGAGGTGTCCCTCGAGCGTGCTGGTGTGGGTGAGGTAGCTGATGGTGGGCTCCTGGACGATTCTGGGAGCGGGGCGACTGTCGGGAGAGGGGAGATCTCGATGACATTCATATGTTTAGTTGTGGAAGGTGCAGTAGCGCTCTTTGCAGAAGCAGGAGTGGGTGAGGGAGTGTTCAAAGGTGGGGTGACAGCGAGCGCAGGGAACAAAGTCGTGGAACTTGTGGGTGCTGTATGGCCAGCTGCGCAAGAGTGAGCTGAGGAAGTGATAGGAGCAGGGTTTCCTTGGGATACACTTAGAGCACTCCAGGGCGGAACGACAGAAGTGGGGAGTTGGGGTGATGAGGCCCCTTCCTCCAAGTGAAGGCTCCTTATATGTAATCCCTGGCGCTTGGTTCTGGCCCTTGTCCTAGGATTCAAGTCATCCTGTGTCATGGGCACTGATGTTGACAAGAATCTTTTGACTAAGTCTGGAGCATGTAAGTCCGAGTCATCTACCCATGAGTCATGTGCTGGAGAGTAGCCTTTCCATCAGACCAGGTATTGTCTTTTTCGTCTGTAAGTCCTTTGTCCAATGATCCGTTCTACTTCCCATTCCGGTTCGCCTTCTATGATATCTGGTGGCAGTTCTAGGAAGTTCGGCCCATGAGTCTCCATCTCCTTATATGGTGTTATTAGGGAGGCATGAAACACCGGATGTATCTTCCAACTGGTGGGCAGTGCAAGCTTGTATGACGTTTTTGATATTGGGGCGACTACCTTGAAAGGTCTGTATTGCCTTGGTGAGAGTTTCTTTGACTGATATGGTAAGTTCAAGTTTGTGCCTTCCAACCAGACCTTGTCCCCTGGTTTATAGGGCGTAAACTTTGTTTCTTTTAGTATCTGCTCCTGCACTTTATGTAATGCCTCTTGGGCGGTCTTCTGGAGTTCCATAATCTTGCTTATTCTCTCCTCCAGGCCTGGTAGCTGTGCCTTTCTGTTTGGTTGGTGTACCATTGGGGTATACCCCAAGATGAGTTCATAAGGAGTTTTCTTGGTTGTGCTGGATGGCCACGAGTTTCAAGTATACTGCGCTAGGGGTAGCCATCTAGCCCAATCATTCTGGTCTTTATGACAGAAGAGTCGAAGGTATTGTTCCAACGATTGGTTCGTTCGTTCACTTTGTCCATCAGTTTGCGGATGGTAGGCTGTGCTGATGTTTTGTGATATTCCCAGGATTCGACATAGTTCCTTAGTTAGGCTGGCTGTGAAGCGGGTATCTTGGTCTGAGATGATTTTGTGGGGGATGCTGTAATGGGGTACTATGTGGGTGGCATATAGCTGTGCCACCCCTTCGGCGTCAATTGTTTCTTTATATGGTAGGAAGATAGCCACTTTTGAACAGTCGTGGTCTGTTACTGTGAGTATTGAGTCGAAGCCTTGGGATTCTGGGAGTTTTACGATGAAGTCCATTGCTACTGTTTGGAAAGGTAGGGCATTTGGTACTACTGTGATTGGGAAAGGTGGGGGTTTTGTTGGGTGTGTGTTGATCTTGGTCATCTGGCATATACCACATCCTTTCACATAGTCCATTATTGTATTGCGCATGCTTGGCCACCAGTAGTATTTTGCAACTAGTTCAGTAGTTTTGGCAATTCCAGGGTGTCCAGCGGTGAAAGAATTGTGAAAATGGTTGATCACCCCCTTCCTTAGATTGTTGTTTCCCACAACAATGAGTGCCTGTCCCAACCAGTAGAGTTCGTCTGCTACTGTGAGTCCGTGTGCCCTTTGCCATCTTGTCAATTGTTCTGTATGTATGGACAATTGTTGTTCTTCCTGTACTCTTTTGTCCAATTCCTCCTGATTTGTTCCTTGGCCCCGGCCTCGCTGAACTTCTTCAGTGGTGACTCCGGACCAGCCAAGGTCCATAGAGGCTACTAGTGCTCGTCTTTCCTCTGTGTCTGCTGAGAATGCTGATTTTGGGAAGCAGATTACTTCTGGGTTTTCTGCTGGCACGTCATAATCTGGTCTCCGTGACAGGGCATCAGCATGATTTGTAGGTCCCAGTTTGTAGACAATTTTATAGTTATATTCTTGCAACTCTGCATTCCAGTTGTGTACCCTGGGCAGGAGTCGCTTGGGATCCCTGTAATACTGAAGATTGGCGTGGTCTGTTATTAGTATTACCGGTGCTTTCGTGTTTTTGAGTAAGTAGGACCAGTGGCGTAGGCCTCTCAGCATTCCCAGATACTCCCTATCATATATTGGGTAATTTCTTTCTGCTGAGCTAAAGGTGCTTGAGTGATATCCGACCACGCATCGCTTTCCTTTCAGTACCGGGTTTCCTTCATCATCCATAGTGTCGTCTGGGTGTGGCTCTCTTTGATACAATATTGCTCCTGTTGCAAAGAGTGATGCATCCATTTCCAGTTCGAATTGTCTTGATTGGTCAGGGGGTACTAGGACTGGTTCCGATGTTACTGCTCGTTTTAGGGCCTGGACCGCTTGTCTGCATTTGTCTGTCCATTCGAACTTGATGTCCTTCTTTGTAAGTTCCGTCAGTGGTCGGGCTAGCTGGGTGAATCCTCGAATGAATGGCCTTTGATAGCCCACTACTCCTAGGAAACTCCTAACTTCAGATACTGTCGTGAGTTCCTCAGTGTAGTCAGCAATCCCTGCGATTTTTGCTGGATCAATTGACAATTCCCCATTCCGCACTCGTATCCCCAAGAAGTCCATCTCAGTTTGTTCGAAGACGCATTTCTCCGGCTGTAGGTGTAGGTCATTGTCCTCGCAGACCTTCAGGAATGCTCTGGCTATTTCCCTATGTCGTTCTAGGTCTCCTTCTCCAGTCATGACTGCTGCATCGTCCATATAGTAGCGGAATTCTCCTGGGTACCGTTGCTCAAGGGGTTTGAAGAGTTCCAGTCTGAATCTGCAGAAGGTTGGGGGTGCATTGGTCATTCCAAAGTTCATGACTAGGGACTCAAAGAGTCCCCTGGTCGTTTTGAACCCTGTTTTCCATACGTCTTCTTCCGCAATTCGGATGTTGTTGTACCCCCATCGGATGTCAAACTTGCTGAATAATATTTTGTCCTTCAGGTTGTCGTGAATATTCATTATTAAGGGCATTGGGGTGACGTCCTGCACTGTCCAGGCGTTCAGTGGTTTGTAGTCCACCACCGGTCGGAGATCCCCATTCTTCTTTGCAACATAGAATGTGGAGCATCCATAGGGACCATTTTCTGGACGGATAAAGCCCTTTGCTAGGTTCTCGTCTACGTATTTATCCTCCACTTCCTTCTCCCGAAGGTTTAGTGGATATACTTTTCGATTGATTGTATCTGGTGCTCCTGGTTTTAGGGCGATTCGATGGTCGCAACTCCTGGAAGGTGGGAAGCGTTGGGCCTCCTCCTCCGAGAATACCTTCCAATAGTCTCGGTATTGGGGAGGTATACTTTGCTTTGTAGATTCCTCGTCGAGGGGTTCTACTTCTGCTTGGGTTTTCCTTGCTCTGATGGCCATTTCCGTTGCTAGTGTGGTTTTGGCTATATCCATTTCCTCGACTGGTAGGTGGGTCACTATTTGGAGACTATCCCCTTCCTCCAGCAGTCCTTCGATCTGCAGGTCTAGGACCATCCTGTTCAGGAACTGGGCTCTTTCCTCCTTCTGTTTTGCTCGGAGGGTGGTTTCGAAGTAGGTTGGGTGCCCTAATACCTTCTTGTTTTCCCAGTCGATGTTTGGGTTAATGTCACCACCACGTGATGCAGTTGACAATAGACTAGGCTCGAAGGGATAGCCTGACTGCTAAGTAGTGCTCGAGACACACTAAGTCGATTATGAGGATAAGAGAGACGACTCTGAAGCGTCGTCCAAGGCTTTGCCTGGTAAGGGTTTCCGCTAAATGGGCTCCGACCCAATAGCCACCCACAGTGAAGATGGAGAAGAGAAGTATATTGAGACTACTGAGACAGGAGACTCAACTTGCCGTCTTAGGGACAGCAAGGCATAGCTTATATACTACTTATGGACTGCTTACTAAGCTAGGATACACGCTACTAACTTGAGGCGTACAGCCATAAGGTACTATCTCAAAACACAAGGCAAACACAAGGCAGACACGAGGCGTATCACAAGACAATCGTACAATCACATGCCAGAACACGAGGCGATCCACTTTACTCCGTTACCATTGGGCCGGTTCCCACAACTTACACCTGCGATCCAGGAGGCCGGTAACATCACCCTTCCGCTAGTTGTCGAGCCCCTGCGAGGCATGACGTGCAGCGACCCTAGTCTTGACCCGTTCCTTCCAGCCGGACTGCCGCATGGTGGGGTACAGCGAGAACCTACCCTCCAAATGCCCGACCTGTTGCTGGATGCGGGAGCTGACGATCCTACCCTTGCATACGCTCCTGGCCTCCCGCATGCTCTCCAGATCCATCTGGAAGAGTTCAATTTTGTCTTGCAGGGTGGCGATGTCCTGCTGGATGGTGTGGTACCGAGTGATCTCGGCAGTGTAGCCCCAATCAAAGAGGGCGTCGGTCTCGGTGCGTAGGACCGCGAAGTTGGCAGGGGATCCGATGAGCATCCTGCGGAACCAGGGTGCAATGGGTTCGGCGGGGTTGTCTTCGTCACAGTTGTAGGGGGCGGTGATGTCGCAGATGTAAGGGTCCTCGTTGATGTCTTGCCCCTGGAAGTAAGCGGCAACCCTCCCGTCTCCCAACAGCTTGACCCATCGCGCCTTCCGGAATACCCCATTGCTGGCTGGGATGCGAATGTTCTCGCATGCGTTATTCCCAATGGCGGTCTCGTAGCCATCCGGGGGAACGTGGTACTGGGGCCCTTGGTCGAGGACCTTGGCTTCGGCTGCTTCAGCGCGTTCGGTGAGGATGCGAGTGCGGGAATCGTATATGATCTGTTGCTCGTCGATGGTATTGGTGAGCGCAGTACACATGGCGCGTAGGATGGGAACAGGGAAGTCAAAACCTGCCACGAGGGCATTGCGGGTGGTGGAAGGGGAGAGTCGACCCATGGCGATGGCGTCGGGATTGAGGTTGGGGGCCTCAGTGGGGCTGCAAAGGGGGTGGATGGATAACGGGGCGAGAGTTGGGGGCGGTACTGGGAGTGGCGAGTCCGACATGGGAGACTCGTTGCGGGCAGGGGATTTGTTACGGATAGACATGAGGTAAGCGAGGATGGGTAAGATGGCGACTGTGTCGGAGTCCAGGTTTTACGAGTGATCGTGGTAAGAGCAGGTTTCGTAGGGGCAGTCGCGATCGAGGAGGAAGCAGTGATCAAAGGGGAGGTAGACTTTGTAGCTGGGGGCGTTGATGGGGAAGACACGGAAGTAGGGACGGAAGGAGCCCTGGTGATTATCGAGGGGTTCAGGGTTTGGCTCCAGTTTTCAATGGTGGTAGGGACACAGAGAGATACGGCAGAAGCAGGAATGTTTGCAGGAGTGAGAGGGGGGAACCTTGTTGAGAAAGTGAAAGGCGAAAGTGTGGATGTTTTGATTGGGTTGGAACTGGAAATGCTTCTTGGGGTTGAAGGTGAATTTATGGTCCGGAGACGGTGGGCGAGGAGTGATGGGGGCCAGTGTGAAGTGGTAAGGTTTGGGGAGTGGTGGTGGGCGATCTTTATAGATTCTAGTGGGCGCTTTTTGTGGTACTGTTTGATGAGCGCGGGAGCGTGGACGGAGTCAGCAGGTTCCCATGTGTTGTCACTTTCGGGGTATCCGACCCATTTGATCAAATATTGAAGGGTTCTGGAGCGTCCATGATGTCTGTGGCTCCTTATCTGCTCCACTTCGTATTCCGCTTCTCCGTTGATAAGGTCAGGTGGTGGTCGGGAGAAGTTGGGGCTGTGAGCGTTGGTTTCATGATAGGGCGATAGGAGAGAGGCATGAAACACATTGTGGATGGTCCATGTCGGAGGTATGTGGAGCCGGTAGGCTACTGGGGATATCTGGGTGGCAATCTTGAACGGTCCGTATCGTTTGGGGAGCAGTTTTGTTTTCTGATGGGGGAATTTGAGATTTCAGCCATCTAACCATACTTGGTCTCCGGGGTTGTATTGTGCCGGTAGGTCTGATGACCCTTCGGCGATGTTTTTGAGGGCAGTTATCGCTTGTTCCTGATAGGCCTTAAGGCAGATCATGTGTTTCTGGACCGTTTCATTATTTGATGGTGGCATTGACGGGGGAAGGAGGGTGACCTCATGCCCAAAGAGGATTTGATTGGGCGATAGTCCGGTGGTTGCATTTCTCCGGTTGTTGTGTACTGCTGACGCGAGAGATAGCCATTCAGTCCAGTGCTCCGGGTGTGATGATGTCATAAGGCGGAGATACTGCTCTACCCATTGGTTCTTGTGCTCTGATAAGCCATTGGTTTGAGGATGGAACGCTGTCGATACATTCTGGTTGGTTCCGAGGGATTTGGCTAGTGCGTGGCTGAAGTGGGAGGTGAAGCAGGGGTCTCGGTCGCTAATGATTTTGCTGGGGATTCCGAACCATCTGAATACGTTGTCCATGTATAGTTGGGCGATTCCTGGGCCTGTGATTGTCGTGGAGCACGGGAGAAAGACCGCGGCCCTAGAACACCCATGATCGACGATAGTGAGGATAGCATCTTTTCCTTGGTGTGAAGGTAGACCCGTGATTAAGTCCATGGCCACGTGTTGGAATGGGCGTGTCCCCTCTTCCGTTCCGATTCGGTACATTGGTGTTTTGATTTTATGGGTTTGGATTTTATTTTGTTGGCACATGGCACAACCTTTGACGTATTCGGCGATCCAATCTTTCATTCTGGTCCAATGGTATTTTTCTTGCGTTCTTCTGAGTGTTTCGTCGCGTCCCGGGTGTCCTGCCGTGGGGTGATCGTGATAGAGGACCATTAGGAAGCATTTCAGTGGTTCATTGTCTTCAGGGATGGGGATAGTGGTTGTTGTTGGTGTGGTGGATGCTGTTCTGCAGCGTGATGGTGGGATAATGATGACTCCTTGGTTGTCGTTGTTTCCCTGGTCAGTTCCGGGCGGGCGAGATAGGGCATCGGCTGCTTCATTGTCTTTTCCAGGTATGTGTTCGATGATGTAGTCGTATTCTTGTAAGTCGGCATGCCATCTGGCTGTGCGACGGTTGAGGTTGCGAGGGGATTTCCAATACTGTAAGTTCGCGTGATCGGTGCGGATGAGGAAGGGTTCCTGCGTCCATCCAAGGTACGGTCTCCAGTGGGCGAGAGCTTTCATTACGGCCAGGAGTTCTCGTTCATAGATGTCGTAGTTTCGTTCTGTGGGGGTGAATGTGGCTGAATAGTATGCGATGGGATGTAGGACGGGTTTTTGTCGTTTTTGGAGTGTAGGTGTGTCGTTGTCACTCCTTTGCGAGAGTATGGCTCCCACACCATACGCCGATGCGTCGCATTGGAGGACAAACTGCTTCTCAAAGTTGGGTTGTGCCAAGACAGGGTTCATGCACATTCGCGTCTTCAATTCTTCAAAGGCCATTATTTGTGCGTTATCCCAGGTCCATGTTGCGCTCTTTTTTGTAAGGTCTAGTAGGGGTCGTGCGATTTTTGAGTAATTAGGTATAAAGTATCGATAATACCCTGTGAATCCAAGGAATTTGCGGACTTCCGTTGGTGTGGTCGGTGATGGCACTGATGGGTAGTCAGCGACGCCTTGTAGCTTCTTTGGGTCCATTTTTACTGTTTTTCCTCCTACGACCACCCCTAGGTAGTCAACCTCTTTTTGTTCAAATGAGCACTTTTCAGGTTTTAGGTATAGGTCGTTTTCTTCGAGCTTGGTTAGTATGTGGTGTGTGTAGTCGCGGTGTCGTTTGACGTGTTCCTCCTCTGTTTCGTTATCTCTTCGTTTAGTGTGGATAAGGATGTCGTCCATGTATACCGAGAGCCATCGTTGCGCTATTTCTGGCCTGAATATGATGTTCATCATCCTTTGGAAGGTTGCAGGGGAGTTAGTGAGACCAAAGAACATGACAGTTGGTTCGAATAGTCCTTGAGGGGTAAGGAAGGCTGCTTTCCATTTGTCACCCTCTTTGATCCTAATGTTATTGTACCCCCATCTGATGTCGAACTTGGTGAAGAGGGTGCATCCACTAAGTCGGTCGATAGTTTGGGAAATCAGAGGGGATACGGTGCGGTCTTTGACGGTCCATTTATTCACTGGTCAGTAGTCTTGTACTGGTCGTAACTTTCCGTCCTTCTTTTTGACAAAGAAGAAGTTGGCACAGTATGGGGAGTCGGATGGACGTATGGTTCCTCTATCCAAATGTTCTTGAAAGAACTTGTCAGCTTCTTTGAGTTCTTCTTGGGTGAGGGGGAGGAGGCGTCCCGGGAGTGTATGTGGGGCTCCGGGGAGTAGTTCGATAGCGTGGTCCCAGATAGTATGTGCTGGTAGTCGTTGCAAGGCTTCTTCGCTGAATACTTTTCCGTGTTGGTGGTATTCTTTCGGGACTTTAGAGAGGTTTGGGTTTGTGGCTGTGGTATTAAACGTGATTCGTCCAATGTAATATTGGTCGCAGTGTATTGGTCTGGGGATGTTGCGAGTGCGAGGGACGAAACGAGCCTTTTTGTAGTTGATTGCTCTCGCAATGATGGGGAGTTGGGTGTAGTCTATCCATCCTCGTTTCCAATCAATTTTTGGTTGGAATGCTGTGAACCATGGGTAGCCGAAGATGGCTTTATGTTCGCCTAGTTGGGTGAGGAAGAACCTCATATTGACTTTTTGGGTTCCCATTTGGATAGAAAGATCGGTGTAGTGGGTGAGGGCTCCATTCGTATTTTCTGTTCTGTCGACGTTGAACAGGGGTCTCGGGTTTTCAAGCTTTTTGATAGGGAGTTGTAGCCATTTGGCGTATTTGAGATTCATGAAGTTTTCTGTGGCACCAGAATCTACTAGGGCAACCACCTCGGCTCTTTTCGATACAGAATGGATGAATGCGCGAACAGTCATAGATTTTCGAGCGGATATGTACACGGGGTCCGATTCTGTATAACTTGTACTTCGTCTGATCAGTGCCGAGCTAATCAGACGCTGGAAAAATCCTCAGCTACTCCCATCTGTTGGGCCATTTCATTCCTTTCCTCCTGGGACAGGGACTCTAGTTCGGTGCGGATGCGTGCTACTCTGGTCGGTGGGTCCTCTTATTGGTATTGCTGCTGTTTGGGGTCGTCTTGGAATCCATCGAATTCCACTAGATTGGCCTGGGTGCGTTGGGGGCGTCTTTGCAGACAGTTTCTAGCGAAATGTCCTACTTTGCCGCAGTTGAAGCATGCATTACTCGTAGTGGGTGTTTGTGCAACGTTTGCCTGAGGGTTTTGACGAGTCGGTCCCCATTGTCGTTGTCCCTGTCCTTGCGGGCGTCGCCATCCCGAGTTGTTGGGGGCGTGTCCGCAACTGAGATCCATGGGAACTGGTCGATCGTTCATCCACCTGGGGGCATTCGAGGTGTTGAATGCTCCTTGGGCTGGTGGAGCTTGCCAGTTCCTTTGGGCTGGTCTTTGCTGGTTGTTTCCTCTCCAGCCTTGGTTCTGAGGGCGTGGCCAGTTGAAGTAGTTATTGGTATTGCTAGCTGCAGGCCCTTTTCCTACGACCTGCTGTAGTATTCCTTGGACAGTGATCTGGGACTGTACGATGCTTTCCAGTTTGGCTTTTAGATCATGGTAGTTAGCAGGGAGTGACAGGTTGGCCATTTTTAGGAGTATGAAGCGTGGTAGGTTTTTGATAAATTTGCGGCAAGTTTCTGAATTGTTTAGATCGTATTCGGCTTTGATGATCAGATCTTCGAAGTTGCTAGTGTATTCGTTTACTGCCAGTCCTTCCATCTTGATGTCTTCAATTTCGTTGCGAGCTTGTTCGAGTTCCGTAGTATCTTGGAATCGTTCGAAGAATCGTTGCAAGAATGCGATCCATACAAGGGGGATATTATCGGCAACTGGGTCGAGGGTGTCGAGCCAGTCGCCCATTTGCCTGGCCCACGATGCTACTTTTTCTCCTTTGATGAGAGTGAGAGTGAAGGCGACTTTCTTGATAGGAGAATTGAATCCTGCCACATCCGCATTGACGCGAAGGTATGCTTTGACTTCCTCTATGAACTGTTTGGCTTGCTTGCGTTCTCCCGTGAAGTATTGAGGGAGACTTCCTATGGCTTTAACGTCCGGGTTTACAGGGATAGGTTGGAGAATATTTTGGTTAGGTGATCCACCTGGTCCTCCTGGTGGTGCAGGCCCTCCGGGTGGTCCTCCGGGTCCTCTGGATCCTCCTGGGTTTCCTCCGGGGTTTGGGTCATTCGGGTCTGGTTTGCCCAAAGCACAATTAAGATTACTGGTAATCTTATCACCCTTCTTTTCTTGGCGATTCTTTCCAAGGGTTTGAATGATATCATCTTGATCGTTGGATATTGTGGTAGTGAGGGTCGTAGTGGCCATCTGTGCTGCAAGCTGTTCGATCTCCTGGTCGTTGCCACGTATGTCGTATTGGTTTACTTCGAGGTTTACTGGTCCTAGTTCAAATTCGTCTAAGCTTGGTCGGTATTCGATGTTCCTCCACTCGTCTTGAAAGAACGTTACGGCTTGCGATCGTCGGTTGAGCTTTCCTTGTGGACTGTCGGTAAAGATGAGGAATGGTGGTTCGCTGCTTCGTGGGTCGAATCTGAATACTCTGCTGTTTGGTATACTTTCGAGTATGTCCGCTGGTTTGAGGTAGATCCTAGTGTTGGATCCTTCGCCTTCGAATCGTGGTGCCAGTTTGTAAGAAAGTTGAGTCTAATGTCACCGCCACGTGATGCAGTTGACAATAGACTAGGCTCGAAGGGATAGCCTGACTGCTAAGTAGTGCTCGAGACGCACTAAGTCGATTATAAGGATAAGAGAGACGACTCTGAAGCGTCGTCCAAGGCTTTGCCTGGTAAGGGTTTCCGCTAAATGGGCTCCGACCCAATAGCCACCCACAGTGAAGATGGAGAAGAGAAGTATATTGAGACTACTGAGACAGGAGACTCAACTTGCCATCTTAGGGACAGCAAGGCGTAGCTTATATACTACTTATGGACTGCTTACTAAGCTAGGATACACGCTACTAACTTGAGGCGTACAGCCATAAGGTACTATCTCAAAACACAAGGCAAACACAAGGCAGACACGAGGCATATCACAAGACAATCATACAATCACATGCCAGAACACGAGGCGATCCACTTTACTCCGTTACCATTGGGCCGGTTCCCACAACTTACACCTGCGATCCAGGAGGCCGGTAACAGTTAAAGTTCTCTAGCCAGGCCATTCCTAGGATGAACTTGTTTCTCCCCAAGTTGGTTACATAGAAGCGTTCCCTGCTCGTCCGGTCCCCTTTTGTGCTGTAGAGGTCGCAATACCGGTCAATGGTTCCATGTCGGTTTATGGTCCTATCCACATTATAGACCATTCGTGGTTGCTCCAGCTTCCTTGTTCCTAATCGGTGTCGTAGGACAGTCCGATAGTCGATGAAATTATTGGTTGCCCCACTATCGATTAGAGCTTTGCCAGTCACCTTTCCAGAATAGTGGTACAAATCAAATGGCATTTCTACGCATCGTTCTCGTACAATGAACATTCTATTCTGGTCTTTGGTCCTAACTGCGGCGATCAGTTTGGACCTGGCTAAAAATCAGGCAAATCAGGCAATGCATCATAATTTTCCAATGCAAAATTGATCCTGTCTTCCTTGGTCCATCCATTCATAATTTCCTTGACTTGTTCCTTGGTCAGTTCCTTGGGTTTCTCTTCCACTTCTGCGACCCGAATGGTCGTTCCTTGGTTATTTCCTTGAGCTCTCTGGCCTTGGCCACTAGGTTGGCCAGTTACTCCAGGCAGAGCTCGTGGTTTGGATGGGTTGGTGGGGCAGTTGCGTCGTAGATGTCCCAATTCCCCACATCCAAAGCACCCTCCTAGAACTTTGAGTGCTTGTAGTTTTTCTGGGGAGAGCCTATTTCCCTGTTCTTGACCCCCAGGCTTTGGGGTCATTTGTATGGCATCGATGTCCATAGCGTTTGGGTTCCTAATGTTTTTCTTAGCCCCTTGTAACTTTGCATAGAGAGCTTGCTTCTTTTGTCCCCAGTTGGCTCCTCCTACGAAGTATTCAGCCTCCAAATGCTTCTGCTGTTTGAGTCTTGCTTCCTCCTGCCAGTCTGCCAGCGTGACTAATTCTTTAGAAGGGTTGTTGATGATTGCACGATGGAGTCCTTTGTTCAGTCCCTTCCGGAACTTCAGGAGGGTTCCTTTCTCGTTTTCTCCAAACCCGGCTTCAGCTCGGAGACGATTAAAGCTGGCGATATAGGAATTAATGTCGCCTTTGTCCATCTCCAGAGTGTCATATGACTGGGTGGCCTCCAAGACTGCGGCTATATTTGTGAAGGTATCCTTGAACGCCTTCAACAATGTAGTCCAGTGGGTGGGGTTAGATTGGAGGACCCCATTGGTCTTATGCTGGATATGGAGCGCTGTGCGTTGTTGGTCTACCCAGTCGTCAACATCTTTTCCGGCAATTAGTGTAAGGAACAGTGCAGCGCGTCGGTAATAGTTGGAGAAAACTTCTTTGTCCGCATTGACCATCATCCACCCTTCAAACTTGCGGAGGAATGCCTCACTTTCGCTCCTTTTCCCAGTGAAGACTGGGGGTGTTACCCCATAGAGCGACCCGCCATTGCCTGTCTGGGCGGTTTGCTGGGTCTTCTGGGTTTGTTGGGTTCCACCTACTACTGTGGTCTGGATGCTGGCCATTGGAGCGTGTTGTGATTGGGCTACAGTGGGGAGGTTTGTTTGCTGGGGAGCAGTGGTTGGGAGTACAATTGTAACTGGGGGAATGTCTGTCGGGATGGTTCCTCCTTCCGAGGCGTGTTTCTCAAGGGCGGTTGTTAGTTCTGCAGTTCCTTCGGCTGTTAGGGGTTGTGATCCTCCTAAGGTGGCTACGTGGTGGAGTGCTCCACTTATAAATTCCTCGTGTTGCAGGGTTGGGGCTCTGGTAAGTGTTGGGGAGGAGTACCTTGGGTCTGCTTCATATATGTTTAGTGGTGCAGGGTTTTCTGCCTTAGGTCTCTTGACTCCTTCATAATTTGGGTGTTCCGGATTGTATCTGTTCCACCACCTGAGTCCTACGAGGTTGTCGATGGGGAATCTTTTTCCTAGATTGGTTGTCTAACGTCCTTTGGACAATACGAGGATGAACCACTGGTAGTTTCCTTTGTAGTAGATGAATTCTACTGCAACGTTCTTCCAGATGCCTGCATTAGTTTTGACATTTGCATAGTACCCTGGTTCTCCTTCTTCGTCTTCGTAGTCTCCCCAGACAGCCCCTGAGATGTTTCCGTCGAGGGGAATGTCTAGATTATGTTTGATGTGTGTGGGGAGGTCGTCTCGTTGTCTCCTGGTTACCAGGGAACTTTTCCCTTTTTCTGCAATAAAATCTAGTTCAACTACTTGTGGTCAAACTGTTGCTAAGGTTCCTTCCCGAGGTCGTTTCTCTGTTGCTCGTGACGATGTCGGCTCCACAATGTTCTTTCTTTGGCGTTACCCTTCGAGTAATGCAACTAGTATGCGGTAGGAAGTCTGACTTGTGCAACACTCGCAAGAGTGTTAAGGCTCGACCTGAGCGGTGAAGAGGTATTTCTGGAGCTCTGAGTACTATTGACTCTGCAGACGAGTTCGCTACTCATCTGGTTCAAGTTCTATCTTGTTCTGGGGACTCAGTCCCTCATGACTACGAACAAGGCTGCCTTGGTTCCTCTAGACTCGTAACCATCCTCCTAAGGGATCGACTTCCCTTCTGAGGATTAGATGTTCAAGGAGATGAGTAAGTTCTTGAAGTAGATGAGGCTTCCTGGTGATGCAGTCAAGGTCTGAGTCTTAGATGGCAGGTGGATAAGAATCGGCTGCCAAATCAGACTAATAGCTGAGACTGGACCAAGATTGTCACCTTGGTCTAGCCCTAGGAAGTTCAGGGGATGTGATTGCGATACAAGCCAAGTCAGACTTAAGGTACATAGTAGTTACTGGGCGTCCTTATATACCTAAAGGGGTCCCCTATAAATAGACCTTACTAGTACTGAGTCAAAGCATACTGTAGGTATCAGTATGAGTCACGTGTGCCACAACCGTAAGTACCGATCCTAGGGATAAGTCACATGAGTCTGAGTCGCGAGTATGAGTCACCTGAGTATGAGTCACGCGGGAAGGCATCAGCCACTACTAGTACACGATGTAAGCAAGAACAGGTAAGCAGGAAAAAGGGAAAAATAGGGTCGTAACAGCTACCCTGAAGGGTCCATACTGCCTTGGGGAAAGCTTCTTTGATTGATATAGGAGGTTCAGGTTCGTACCCTCTAACCAGACCTTGTCATCTGGTTTGTAGGGCGTAAACTTTGTTGCTTTGGTCATGCACTCCTGCTCTTTGTGCATAGCCTCTTGGGCAGCAGTTCTGAGCTCCGTAATCTTGCCTATTCTTTCTTCAAGGCTGGGTAGCTGTGCTTTTCTCGTCGGTTGGTGTATCATGGGGGTGTATCCTAGTAGGAGTTCATATGGGGTTTTCTTTGTTGTGCTGGATGGCCATGAGTTTCTGACATACTGGGCAATCAGAAGCCAATTAGCCCAGTCATTCTGGTCTTTGTTGCAAAACATCCTGAGGTACTGTTCTAGGGACTGGTTTGTTCTTTCGCTTTGTCCATCTGTCTGTGGGTGGTAGGCTGTGCTGATGTTCTGGTGTATTCCGAGGATTCAGCACAGCTCTCTTGAGAAGTTGGCTGTGAACCAGGTATCTTGGTCTGATATAATCTTCCTTGGTAATCCATAGTGAGGTATCACATGGTGGGTGTAAAGCTTGACCACTCCTGCTGCGTCTATTGTTTTCTTGCAGGGGATGAAGATAGCTGCCTTTGAGCAATCATGGTCTGTGATGGTTAGAATTGAGTCATAGCCCTCAGATTCTGGTAGTTTCACTATGAAATCCATTGCTATAGTCTGGAACGGTAGAGCATCTGGTATTGGGGTTATCAGGAATGGTGGGGGTTTTAATGGATGGGTGTTTATCTTGTTCATTTGGCATATTCCACATCCCTGGATGTAGTCTGTTACTGTGTTTCGCATTCCTGGCCACCAGTAGTATTTGGCAATTAGTTCGGTGGTTTTGGCTATTCCTGGATGTCCAGCAGAAAAAGAAGAGTGAAAATGGGTTATCACCCCCCTCTTTAGGTTGTTGTTTCCCACAACAACAAGGGCTGGACCATGCCAGTAAAGGTCGTCTGCCACTAGTAGCTCATGGGCCCTCTGCCATTTTGTCAGGGTGTCTGTTGCTTCAGATTTCTTCTGTGCCTCCTGTATTTCGAGGTCTAGAGCCTCTATATCCGTCCCTTGGCCCTGGCCTTGCTAAATTTCTTCAGCAGTGACTCTGGACCAGCCAAGGTCCATAGCTGCTACTAGTTCCCGTTGTTCAGGAGTGTCCAAGGAGAACGCATCATCTGGGAAACAGGTAACTTCTGGGTTCTCCACTGGCACATTGTAGTCCGGTTGTCTAGATAGTGCATCTGCGTGGTTTGTTGGTCCTGGTTTGTATATGATCTGGTGGTTGTACTGGGCCAGATCAGCATTCCAATTCAGCACTCATAGGGGTAGTTTCCTAGGGTCCCTGTAGTACTGGAGGTTTGCATGGTCCGTGAAGATTAGCACTGGGTCATCAGTGTTCTTTAGCAAATAGCTCCAGTGCCTAAGTCCTCTGAGCATCCCTAGGTATTCTCGGTTATAGATGGGGTAGTTTCGTTCTGCTGAGCTAAAGGTACCTGAATGGTACCCAATTACTCATCGTTTTCCTTTGTATACTGGGTTTCCTTCATCATCTCTGTGGTCATCAGGGTGTGGTTCTCGTTGGTACAGTATGGCTCCCGTGGCATATAGGAAGGCATCTGTTTCTAGCTTAAATTGTTGCTTCTGGTCTGGTGGTACCAGCACAGGTTCTGAGGTTACTGCTGCCTTTAAGGCCTGTACTGCTTGTTGGCACTCGTCTGTCCATTTGAATTTCTTGTCCTTCTTGGTTAGTTCAGTTAGGGGTTTGGCAATCATGGCAAAGCTTCGGATGAATGGTCTTTGGTACCTGACTACTCCGAGGAAGCTTCTGACCTCCAATACCATGGTCAGCTCCTCTTGATAGTTGGCAATTCCTGCAATTTTTGCTGGGTCGATAGATAGTTCCCTGTTCCATACTCAATTCCCCAAGAAGTCCATCTCTGGTTGTTCAAAGATGCACTTTTCTGGTCACAAGTGCAAGTTGTTTTCCTGGCACACCTGTAGGAAGTCTCTACAGATCTGTCTGTGTCGTTCTATATTGCCTTTGTGGGTCATTACCCCGGCATCGTCCATATAGTATCTGAATTCTCCAGGGTAGCGCTGCTCCAGTGGTCTAAAGATTTCCAGCCCAAATCGGCAAAAGGTTGGGGGTGCATTGGTCATCCTAAAGTTCATAACCAAGGACTCAAAGAGTCCCCTAGAGGTCTTGAACCCTGTCTTCCAGATGTCTTCTTCTGTGATCCGGATGTTGTTGTATCCCCATCTGATGTCAAATTTGCTGAAAAGGACCTTATCCTTGAGGTCGTTGTGGATATCTGTGATGAATGGCATTGGGGTCATGTCCTGCACAGTCCACTTATTCAGTCACTGCCACTGCCACTGGTAGTGTTGCTGCAGCTCAAGCTGGTTATTTTCAGAAAAGTGAGATAACTAATGTAAAGAATTATGTAAAATCATGAAAATATTTATGTAGATAGATCGTCTCAAAAGCCGAGGGGTCACTTAAGATGACTTTCAGAT
>QFEY01000167.1:0-16506 GCA_003316435.1 Russula virescens
TCTTCTTTGAATACTTGAAATACTTGAAATTCAGCTTAATTGTCATTTTTTCATTTTTGACAAGTGTGATTAAGGAATTAAGCAGAAAAAGAACCAAAAAGAGGGCTTCAAGAATATGAGGGCATCTTGAACAAGAGAGTGATCTCTTGTACAGGTATCTATCAAGTATCCATCAAGTAGCAGACCCTGCCCTTGAAATACCCTTGAAATATGCTTGAAACCCAGTTAAGTATATCAAGGGAAAATCAAGTTGCTTTCAAGATGGGGTGTAAAATCCTGATGTGGACCTTGCTGATCCACTCTGTTGCCTTCACTGATTAGATTCAGTTGCAGAGGATGACCCTGAGTGGGGCCTAGGGCCTTGGGTCAACTCAAACTCCCTAAATCAACTATGCACAAACCAGTTATCTGTGTCTTTTTTTGGGATGGCTCCTGGGTGGCTGGTGGGGTGGAATTGGGTTGAGTGGAGGACAAGGTATGTTTCCTGCAAGCTTTTCAAAGTGTCAGATGAATCTAACAACAAGTTAGTTAGCCTTACTTTCTTGATTGTTAGTGACATTGGGAGGGCTGGTATTTTTCCCTTCGGCACTGCTAAGAACTTGTGTTCTGTCTCTATAATGCTATGAAATGAATATGCTATGCCTTATTTTCTTCTTCTGGTATGCTTTATTACATCAGGACCTTCTATAGACCATCCCCCTTCTTTCTTCTTCTTTCCCTTACCTTCTGTACCCTTCCCTGTACTTATAGAACGTTCTGCTACCTTCTGTTACATTCCCAATGACTGTGCTTTGATACTGTGGACTGTGCTCTGATGCTATGGACTGTGCTTTGATACTATGGACTGTGCTATGCTATGTATGTGACTGTGCTTTGATTCCATTTTGTTCTATTACTTTCTAGATAGTTCCATGCCTGCATATATATAAGACGACCCTGTTCTAAGCACCAAGCCTTAAGCTTGGTCTTCTGTTCAATAACAGGACTTCCCTTGTCATAACCCCACATGACTTCCTAAGTCTTCCATCTAAGCTTCACTACTTCAAGTTTGCTTCTCAACTCCTTCAAGTTCTATTACCTAAGTGGCTAGTCAAGCCATTCCAACCCAGACCAGGAACCTTCCTAATCTGGATTACTGTATCATTCTCGTTTAGGGCTCATGCACCTAAACCTCAATCAATCACTACACATCCAAACCAGTGTGTTATGATACTATTTTTCCTTTTCTTCTGCTTACCTGTTTCTGCTTACATCATGTACTAGTAGTGGCTGATGCCTTCCTGTGTGGCTCATACTCAGGTGACTCAGACTCATGTGACTTGTTCCTAGGATAGGTACTTACGGTTGTGGCACATGTGACTCATACTGATACCTACAGTACACTTTGACTCAGTACTAGTAGGTCTATTTATAGGGGATCCCTTAGGTATATAAGGACACCCAGTAGCTACTATGTACCCTAAGTCTGACTTGGCTTGTATCGCAATCCAACCCCCTTCTGACTTCTGGGTGATAAAGGACAAAGACATCCTTTACTGCCTAACCTCTTGGACTGAAGAGTGAAGATCTCTCGCTACTGCAAGATCTACTTCCTCTTCCTTGGAACTCTACTTTACCTTAGAGGATTACAACTTCCTAAGAAGGTTGGTCACGAGACTAGAGGAATCAAGGCAGCCTTGTTCATGATCGTAAGGGAACAACGCCCCATATCAAGATAGGACTTGAACCAGATGACCCACAAACTCATCTGTCGATTCCCTTGGAATCAGAAGCTCCACCAGAACCCAGAACCCTCTCATTGCTCAAGTCGAGCCTTAACACTCTTGCGAGCATTGCACAAGTCAGACTTTCTCACAACTAGTTGCACTACTAGAAGAGTAGTGCCAAAGAAAGAACATCGTGGAGCTGACTTCATCACAAGCAGCAGAAAAATGACCTTGTGAAGGAACCTTGGAAGGAGTTCGACCACAAGTAGTTGAACTAGACTTCATCGCAGAAAAGGGGAAAAGTTCCCTAGTAACCAGAAGGCAACGAGACAACCTTCCTATACACGTTAGACATAACTTGGACATCCCCCTCAACAGAAACATCTCAGGAGCTGTCTGGGGAGACTACGAAGATGAGGAAGGGGAACCAGGATACTACACAAATGTCAAAACTAGTGCAGGCATTTGGAAGAACGTAGCAGTAGAATTCATCTACTACAAAGGAAACTATTGGTGGTTCATCCTCACACTATCCAAAGGATGTTGGACAACCAACTTAGGAAAAAGATTCCCCATCAACAACCTCGTAGGACTTGGTTGATGGAACAGATATGACCTGGAACATCCAGCTTATGAAGGAGCAAAAAGACCCAAGGCAGAAGACCCCAGAGCACTCTCAACCTACAAACCAGAACCTAAGTACTCCACCCCAACACTTACTAGGCCCCCAACCCTGCAACATGAAGAATTCTTAAGTGGAGCACTCCACCACATAGCCACCTTAGGAGGAACACAACCTCTAGACCCCAAAGGAACCACGGAAGTAACAGCCACTCTCGAAAGACATGCCTCAGAAGGGGGAACCATCCCAACAGACATTCCCCCAGTTATGATAGTACTTCCAACAGCTCTTGTTAAGGCTGTAGTGGGCCTTGGACTAGAGGGCTTGCAAGAACAAGGTCAAGCGGACCTAGCAAGCATATCAGAGCAAGAAGAGTGAGTAGTCACTCGCTCTTTGATGCTCTGAGGCACAAGTGCGATAGAGATTGTAGATGATATCAACAATCCACCCAGCACTGGTGCAGACACAAATTGGGAGGTTTAATGCAAATGAGTGCAGACAATTAAACCTTCCAAGTAGCATAGCTTGTATACACAAATGCAGAGGAATGAGACGTGTAAGAGGATGGCTCAATTCCCTTGCAGTAGTGCAGCTAAGGACATGCTTGCTTAATGCTCAAGCTTAAGCGGTATACACCTGTGCCTTTAAGCAGGTAGACTAGGTAGAGTCTTGAGGGAGTAAAGCTAGACAAGTGACCAAGAGACTCTGTCACACAATTGATAAGAGGAGAGGGGATAAAGCGTATGGTGATCCCTTATCCTCTAAGCAGACAGTGTGGAGAAGCTACTAAGGATCCGCACGGGTGACACTGCGGGTTATTTTTGGCCCACCGCACCCACAACCTGTCAACCTGCACCCATACAGACACCATACCCACAGTTAGCGGGTTTATGCCACAGGTTTACATAGAAAACCACGGTGCGGACACCGTGGTACATTGTATTACAGGTAGCTACAACTAGTTATATTGTATATACATCCGTAGCTACTAATGACACTATTGCACCATCGAATCGTTGGGGGTGACACTTGCTGCGTGGCGTTGCGTCTGTACCTGTGCTGGCGAACGGCATTTGCACTGAGTCGTTGGCGTTGCATTGGCATTCGGGTGGCCCTTGGGTTTGGCTTCGGTTTCAAATTTGGATTGGTTTCATTTGCGTTGCGTTTGTGCTGCGTTCGAGTTTGCGTTGCGTTCGTTTGTGGCGTTTGGGTTCAATTTCGTGTGCATTGCATTTGCGTTGCGTCCGTGTTGGCGTCCGGGTTCGGTTTCGTGTGCGTTGCGTTTGCGTTGCATCCGTGTTGGCGTTGCGTTTGTTTTTGTGGCGTTCGGATTCGGATCTGGTTTCATTTGCGTTGCATTGCATTTTGTTGTGTTGCGTTCGTTTTTGTGGCGTTCGGGTTCAGGTTCGAATTCACGTTTGCGTTTGAACTTGCGCTGTGTTTGCATTTGCATTTGCGTGGCGTTGGGGTTGGCGTTTGCGTTGCGTTGCGTTGTGGCGTTGGGTTTGCTGCAGCATTCGGGTTTGCGTTTGCGAGGTTCGAGTTCGAGTTTGCGGCGTTGGCATTTTCAGTGTTCGCGTTGGCATTTGTGGCATTGGCACTCTTGTGATTGCCATCGAGGGGCAAGATGAGAGATTGAGAGTTGAAACGTTGAAGCGTTGACGCGTTAACGAGTTTGATTTGAGTTTGGCTTTGTTTGGCCTCTTTGTCCCGAATGAAAAGGCTATCAATGCGCGAGACCGGTATGATACGTTGGCGACACACCTGACGATATGTTATGAAGGCAAGAAAAATATATAAATAATGTAGATATATGTTCTTTAGGTGATATAGTGATACTACGCATGGCATAGTGAGCCATGTGAGGTCGGGAATATGGGCAATGCCCATTGCTATAGCCTACTCGGCATCACCCGGAACCCGCAACCGGAATGGCCTGGTACCCGTGACTACGGCTTACAGGTACGGTATTACACGGTATTAGATTTTCTAATACCGTACCTGTACCTGCACAACCTGTGATCAAAATACCACAGGTTGACCCTTACCCATGCTGATCCTTAGAAGCTACAAGTTGAGAATTAAGTCAAGCTTAAGGCTCAA
Organism: Russula virescens; assembly: GCA_003316435.1. NCBI lineage: Eukaryota > Fungi > Basidiomycota > Agaricomycetes > Russulales > Russulaceae > Russula > Russula virescens. The sequence continues at coordinate 4,432 of QFEY01000167.1, forward strand.
CTTCATACTGAGGTTGTCTTAAATACAGGAGGGATCATAGTACTACCAATACCGATCCTAGGGTCCAGAACAACACTGGGACACTGCCCACAAGTATAGTACATATCCAGAATGAGTCAGGATGAGTCATAGACACAGCAAATAGTATAGGGATCCTCAGGCGATCCAGGGAGCCTCATGGGGATGTACCAATTCGTACAGAAGCTTAGACGGGTCAGAGTGCGTATAGTAAAATTTTCACATAGGCTGTCCTTCAGAACGTACCAAAAGTCTGTCTGTGACAGCTCTCCTGCAACAAACCAATCTCCCATCTGTAGCACAATCACAACACGCACCAATGGCCAGTATCCAGACCACTGTTGTGGGAGGAACCCAACAGACCCAGCAGACCACCCAGACAGGTAACAGCAGATCACTCTATGGGGTGGTGCCACCAGTCTTCACTGGAAAACGAAGTGAGAGCAAAGCATTCCTCCAAAAGTTTGAAGGGTGGATGATGGTCAATGCTGACAAAGAGGTCTGTTCCAACTACTACCGACACTTGGCCCTGTTCCTCACCCTCATTGCTGGGAAAGATATTGATAATTGGGTCAATCAACAGCGCACAATACTCCAAGTTCAGCACGAGACCAATGGCGTCCTTCAGACTAACCCCACTCATTGGACCAATCTGTTGAAGGCATTCAAGGATACTTTCACTAATATAGCTGCAGTCCTGGAGGCAACCCAATCATATGATAACCTGGAAATGGAGAAAGGTGACATCAACACTTATATTGCTACCTTCAATCGCCTTAGGGCCAAAGCTGGGTTTGGGGAAAATGAAAAGGCCACTATCCTGAAGTTCTGAAAGGGGCTGAACAAAGGACTCCATCGCACAATTATCCAGAACCCCTCTAAGGATCTGCAAACTCTGGTGGATTGGCAAGAGGAAGCAAGGAACAAACAACAGAAACACCTGGAGGCCGAATATTTTGTGGGCAGAGCCACCTGGGGACCAAAGAAACAGGCCCTCTATGTGAAGCTGCAGGGGGCAAAGAAGAACATAAGGAACCCAAATGCTATGGACGTGGACGCCATGCAGATGACCCCTAAAACTGGAAATCAAGAACAGGGGAATAGACTTTCCCCTGAGAAACTACAAGCACTCAAAGTCCTAGGAGGGTGCTTTGGGTGTGGGGAATTGGGACACCTTCGATGCAATTGCCCCACTAACCCATCAAAACCATGAGCTCTGCCTGGAGTAACCAGTCAACCTAGTGGCTGAGGCCAGAGAGCAGAAGGAAACAATTGAGGAATGACCATTCAGGTCACAGAAGTAGAAGAGAAACCCAAGGAACTGACCAAGGAACAAGTTAAGGAAATTATGAACGGATGGAGCAAGGAAGACAGGATTGATTTCACTTTGGAAAATTATGATGCATTGCCCAATTTGCCGGATTTTTAGCCCGGTCCAAACTGATCACTGCAGTTAGAACCAAAGACCAGAGTAGAATGTTCATTGTATCTGAACGATGTGTAAAAATGCCATTTGATTTGTACCACTACTCTGGAAAGGCAACCGGCAAAGCTCTAATTGATAGTGGGGCAACCAACAATTTCATTGACTATCAAATGGTCCTACAATATTGACTAGGGACAAGGAAACTGGACAAACCATAAATAGTCTATAACATGGATAGAACCATAAACTGACATGGAACCATAGATCACTACTGCGACCTCTACAGCACAAAGGGGGACCGAACAAACAGGGAACGCTTCTACGTGACCAACCTGGGAAGAAACAAATTTATCCTAGGGATGGATTGGCTGGAAAACTTTAACCCAAACATTGACTGGGAAGACAAGAAAGTACTGGGACACCCAACCTACTTTGAGACCACTCTCCGAGCAAAACAGAGGGAGGAGAGAGCCCAATTTCTGAATAGGCTAGTCCTGGACTTGCAAGTCGAAGGGTCACTATCGGAAGGAGACACCCTCCAAATGATAACCCACTCCTAAATCGAAGAAATAGATATAGCCAAGACCACCCTAGCAATGGAAATGGCCATTAAAGCAAGGAAAACCCAGGAGAGGGCAAAACCCCTCGACAAAGAGGCCACCAAGCAGAGTATACCTCCCCAATACCAGGACTTCTGGAAAGTGTTCTCTGAAGAAGAGGCCCAATGGTTCCCACCATCCAGAAACTGCCACCACCGAATCATCCTAAAACCTGGAGCCCCTGACACAATAAACCAAAAGGTCTATCCGCTAAACCTCCAGGAGAAGGAAGCAGAGGACAAGTATATAAATGAAAACCTAGTGAAGGGGTTCATCCAACCAGGAAATGGGCCCTATGGATGTTCCATGTTCTATGTCAAAAAGAAGAATGGGGACCTTCAACCGGTTGTGGACTACAAACCATTGAATGCCTGGACAGTGTGGGATGTCACCCCAATGCCCCTAATAACGGATATTCACAACGATCTAAGGGACAAGGTATTATTCAGCAAATTTGATATTCGATGGGGTTACAACAACATCAGAATCGCAGAGGAGGATGTATGGAAAACAGGATTCAAGACAACTAGAGGACTTTTCAAATCACTAGTCATGAACTTCGGAATGACCAATGCACCCCCAATGTTCTGTAGATTCAGACTAGAACTCTTCAAACCCCTTGAACAACAATACCCAGGAGAATTCCACTATTACATGGATGATGCAGCCATCATGACTCGAGAAGGAGACCTAGAATGACACCGAGATATAGCCAGGGCGTTCTTGAAGATCTGTGAAGATAATGACCTACACCTGCGACTGGAGAAGTGCGTTTTCGAACAAACCAAAATGGATTTCTTGGGAATATGGGTATGAAATGGAGAACTATCAATAGACCCCGCAAAAATTGCAGGAATTGCTGATCATATGGAGGAACTCAAAAACATGTCAGAGGTCAGGAGTTTTCTGGGAGTAGTGGGTTATCAAAGGCCATTTATCCAAGGGTTCGTGCAACTAGCTAAGCCTCTCACTGAACTTACAAAGAAGGACACAAGGTTCAAATGGATGGACGAATGTAGACAAGCAGTCCAAGCCTTAAAACAGGTGGTGACATCGGAACCGGTTCTAGTACCACCCGACCAATCCAGACGATTCGAACTGGAAATGGACGCTTCGCTCTTCGCAACAGGAGCAATACTGTACCAAAGAGAACCACATCCAGATGACACCATGGATGATGAAGGAAACCCAATACAAAAAGGAAAACGACATATAGTGGGGTACCACTCAAGTACTTTCAGCTCAGCAGAACGAAATTACCCAATATATGACAGGGAGTACCTGGGAATGTTATGGGGCCTACATCACTGGTCCTACCTGCTCAAAAACACGAAAGCACCAGTAATACTCATAACGGACCATGCTAACCTACAATACTACAGAGACCCCAAAAGGCTCCCACCAAGGGTACACAACTGGAATGCAGAACTACAGGAGTATAATTATAAAATCATCTACAAACCAGGACCTACAAATCATGCAGATGCACTGTCACAGAGGCCAGACTACAACATGCCACTAGAAAACCCAGAAGTAATCTGCTTCCCAGAATCAGCATTCTTAGCAGATACAAAAGAAAGAAGAGAACTAGTGGCCACTATGGAACTTGGCTGGTCCAGAGTTACTGCTGAAGAAATTCAGTGAGGCTGGGGCCAAGGAACAAATCAGGAGGAACTAGACAAAAGAGTACAGGAAGAACAACAGCTGCCTATACACACAGAACAACTAACAAGATGGCAAAGAGCACATGGACTCACAGTAGTGGACGAACTCTACTGGATGGGACCTGCACTCATTGTTGTGGGAAACAACAATCTAAGAAGGGGGGTGATCAACCACTTTCACAATTCTTTCACTGCTGGACACCTGGGAATCACCAAAACTACAGAACTAGTAGCAAAATATTACTGGTGGCCAGGGATGCATAACACAATAACTGACTATGTGAAAGGATGTGGGAGCTGCCAGATAAACAAAGTCAATACACACCCAGCAAAACCCCCACCTTTCCCAATCACAACAGAACCCAATGCCCTACTGTTCCAGACAGTAGCAATGGATTTCATCGTAAAACTTCCAGAATCCCAAGGCTTCGACTTAATACTCACAATAATGGACCATGATTGCTCTAAGGTGGCTATCTTCCTACCATGTAGAGAGACAATTGATGCGGAAGGGGTGGCACAACTATACACCACCCACGTAGTACCCCATTATGGCACCCCTCGCAAGATTATTTCCAACTGAGATACCCACTTCACAGCTAGCCTAACTAAGGAGCTGTGCCGAATTTTGGGAATATCACAAAACATCAGCACAGCTTATCACCCCCAAACCAATGGACAAAGTGAACAAACAAACCAATCTCTGGAACAATACCTATGGCTCTTCTGTCATAAGGACCAAAATGACTGGGTTAAATGGCTACCCCTAGCCCAGTACACATGGAACTCATGGCCATCCAGTACAACCAAGAAAACCCCCTACAAACTGATCTTAGGATACACCCCAATGGTACATCAACCAAATAGGAAAGCACAGCTACCAGGGCTAAACGAGAGAATAAGCAAGATTATGGAACTCCGAAAAACCACCCAAGAGGCATTATGTAAAGCACAGGAGCAGATGCAGAAAGAAACAAAGTTCACACCCTACAAACCAGGGAACAAGGTCTGGTTGGAAGGCACAACCCTGAATTTACCATATCAATCAAAGAAACTCTCACCAAGGCAATATGGACCCTTCGAGGTAGTCGCCTCAATATCAAAAACATCATATAAGCTTGCACTGCCCACCGGATGGAAGATACACCCGGTGTTCCATGCCTCCCTACTAATGCCATATAAGGAGATGGAGACTCATGGGCCAAACTTTCTAGAACCGCCACCAGAAATCATAGAAGGCAAGCCAGAATGGGAAGTAGAATGGATCATCAGACAAAGGACTTACAGACGAAAGAGACAATACCTGGTCCAATGGAAAGACTACTCTCCAGCACATGACTCATGGGTGGATGACTCGGACTTACATGCTCCGGACTTAGTCAAAGAGTTCTTGTCAGCATCACCACCCATGACACAGGATGACTCAAATCCTAGGATGCCCATGACACAGGATGACTCAAACCCTAGGATGCCCACAACTAAGGATGACTCAAATCCTAGGATGCCTATGACACAGGATGACTCGAAACCTAGGACAAGGGCCAGAGCTAGACACCAGGAAGTACATATAAGGAGCCTTCAGTTGGAGGAAGAGGCCTCATCACCCCAACTTCCCATTTCCATCCTTTCACCCTGGAGTGCCCCAACTGTACCCCCAAGAAATCCTGCTCCTACCACTTCTTCAGCTCACTCCTGCGTAGCTGGCCATACAGCACCCACAAGTTCCACACCTTCATCCCTTGTGCTCGCTGCCACCCCACATACGAACACTCCCTCATCCACTCCTGCTTCTGCAAAGAGTGCTACTGCATATACTATAACTAACCACATGAATGTCATCGAGATCTCTCCCCTCCCGACAGTTGCCCTGCTCCTGGAATCGTCTGGGGGCCCACCATCAGCTGCCTCACCCACACCAGCACCCTCAGGGGACTCCTCAGTGGGAAGAGGAGGCAGTGCTACACCTGGACCATCAGGAAGCCCTGTCATTACTATGCGACCTGCTGGAGGGCATTCAGTGGGAAGCGATGGTTGCCCTGCTCATCTCTTGATCCCAAGTGAACCGCACTCGAGACATCCCCACAACTGCACCCCCAACGAACTCACCCATAACTGGAGGTGGTGCTGGGTGGCTCTCAAATACAAGGGGCATTGGGGACAGTTCCCAGGCAAACTTGTGAACCCCAGTCTCAGGGCATTCATCACACTCTATGGCAGCCGACTCACGCCCCCCTCCATATGCTCCGATGTCGAACTGTATGAGGGCTACTCGACCATCGTGAGAGCCTTTGATGGGGATGGGCCAAGGACCTGTTATATCTGAGACTTCCTGGAACCTCTCCCCACCACTGAACCCCAGCCAGTCCTCAAGGATGACAGTGAGGATGAGGAGGTGCTTGCCCCCACCATAGAACTCAAGGAGGTCCCTGACCCTCCATGACAACTCACCCTCCTTGAACGACTTGGGGAGGTTGTCCCAGAATTCCTGGGCAATGTTGGTACCCCTGGAGTGGCGGGAAGGGAATCCTTGGAGGAATCGAGGGAGGAGATGCCCCCTCATGATATGAACATAGGGACGTGGGGTTGGGAACAGTATGACCCCAACAACCTTGGACACTACCCCATCACCTATCCATCCCCCGACGACCCCACAACCCAGAAAACATGCTGATGGATCTGGATAGCAGCTCAGGGAGGCGAGACGTGGATGGAAGGGACGGAGGGGCCAGGGCAACCACTTCACTGTCTCAAACTAACTGCCAGACCATACCCCAACCCCAACTTTAACGACTCCAACAACTTTTGTGACGATGTCCTTGCCATCTTTGGGAATGAATACCCAGGCCAATGGATGGTGGATCGGGCAGTCACCCAGCTCAATGACCCAGGCCTCCTCACCGACATACAGCATTTCCACCAATACAAGGAAGAGGTGGAGGAGCGGACAACCCATATGGCAGAACTCTGAGTGCAGGCAGAGGTGGCACACCACCACACTCTGGAGTGTGGCCAATGACTCACTAATGCCTGAGGGCCAACCCAAGTGGCAACCCAGATTGTCCATTATGCCCCCACAGTGGAATGCCTCGCTGCTGGTGACCCTCAATCCCTGTGCCCTCATCCTACCCAACCCTGTAATGGGGAGAATCACATTCCCCCAATTGTCACTAGCCAAGGCCCTCCAGATGGGCAATTTACCACTGCCCTCGGGCCTCCGGATGCCTACACTGGACTCAGAGACAGGGTCCAGTACTGTGACCTCTGCGAGGTCTGCAAGGACCACACTGTGGTCTGCCCAAAAACAAACACATGCATATGGTGCTGGGTGGTAGGACACCTCTCCTTCAATTGCCAGGACCCCCATGAGAGGTGCAATGCAACTGATGGTTGCCAGGTCCTCTCAGAACATCCGAAGTTCGGGGAAGAGTGTCCCAGGTGTATTTGGGGTAGGTTCCTGGACTTGGTTGGAACAGCTGATAACTTGTATAACTTTGACTAGGGGTTATGTGGGAATGACCTTCTAGAAGGGGCATGATGTTACGGATACTATTTTTCCTTTTCTTCTGCTTACCTGTTCCTGCTTACATCATATACTAGTAGTGGCTGATGCCTTCCCATGTGACTCATACTCGGGTGACTCATACTCGTGACTCAGACTCATGTGACTTGTTCCTAGAATAGGTACTTACAGTTGTGGCACATGTGACTCATACTGATACCTACAGTACACTTTAACTCAGTACTAGTAGGTCTATTTATAGGGGATCCCTTAGGTATATAAGGACACCCAGTAGCTACTATGTACCCTAAGTCTGACTTGGCTTGTATTGCAATCCAACCCCCTTCTGACTTCTGGGTGATAAAGGACAAAGACATCCTTTACCGCCTAACCTCTTAGACTGAAGAGTGAAGATCTCTTGCTACCACAAGATCTACTTCCTCTTCCTTGGAACTCTACTTTACCTTAGAGGATTACGACTTCCTAAGAAGGTCAGTCACGAGACTAGAGGAATCAAGGCAGCCTTGTTCATGATTGTAAGGGGACAATGCCCCATATCAAGATAGGACTTGAACCAGACAACCCACAAACTCATCTGTCGATTCCCTTGGAATCAGAAGCTCCACCAGAACCCAGAACCCTCTCATCACTCAAGTCGAGCCTTAATGCTCTTGTGAGCATTGCACAGCACCTAACTGGCCTGGACACCCAGACTTGTAAGGGACCTTGGGTCTATAAACCATAGCATAAGGTAGCTCACTACATGAAGGCAGTCAGCACCCGTCTATATATAAACACTCTTGTTGGGGACAACCCATCATTAAACACCACAGTCCTACAGTTCTGCATATTGCCCTAAGCCAATTAGTTAGGTCTTAGGCTAGACTAGTATGCAGTCTAGTCATGCAGTAGGAGGAACTCCCTGCACCAACTCTAACATACTTGAGTCCGAAGGTCATAATGTAACTTGACCAAGTGACCTATGTAAGATAACTTGTAGGTATGAAGGTGACACACATCGTCTATACAGAACAGTGAAACCCCAACCAAGAACAAACCCTCTTGGTCAAACATGCTTTAGTCTAAGCATAACAGAATATGCTTCTCACCTTGACAGAACTTGCTTGGCCTTGGGAAGAACTCAGTGTGGACAGGGAGGCATGTCAAAGTAGATGAATGGTAAAACTAACAAGTGAATGTGGTGATTCAGATACAACGAGAAAAGACAGGAATGGGGATGGTACTTCAAGCAATAGGTATGTCCCTTTTTATACTCAGATTGCATTGAAGACTAACAGTGTTTATAGCTTGCACCTTTTTTTTTTCTTTCCCTTGTCACCATTCCCATTGCCCCATCTCTTGTCCTTTGCAACTCACCAATGGCCATGCAGGTCCAATGCTATGGATGCAATAGGGTTTTCAGCCCTCACAGCCTTTCTCAGCATATTACCAGATCTCAAGACATCTGCTGTTGCTACAAGTTCACTGTCTCTGATGCTCAAATTAGAACTACACCAGGGTCAAGCATGGCATTTTCAACAGTGCCTATCCCTATTGACTCATCATGGGTCACAGCTGACATAACTGCTGAGGTTTCAAACCAAAGCTCAGATTTAGATGCAGGTGAGTTCACTATGACACATGTTGCTGTTGTTGCCATGCAAGTCAATATTTTTGGACATGTGTTCTCACTTTTACTTATTACAGATGATGATAATCCAAACTTTGAAGGGGGCCTAGATGCAATCATTGATGCTGCTGACATTGCAGACACAGATGCATTTGAGGAGCTGGCCCAGAATATTGATTTTCTTTCTGAGTTGGCCCCTAGCTCCAATCAGCCCACCATTGATGACCTACCAGGGGCACCCACACTCAATCATGTGGAAGCACAACCCAATCAGCATGAGGCAGACAATATGGGTATGGCACCAATAGTTGTCATTGACCACTTCCCATCAGGTCAGGCAGGTGCCCCAATACCCAGGATGGCACATGGGTCTTCCATATACGAGTCATGCCAGGATGCTCATATGGACATGGAATGGGTCCCATTCACTTCACAGTGCAACTGGCTGTTTGCGCATTGGGCCAAAATGCATGGCCCGACATCATCATCCTTAGATGATCTGCTCAGAATACCAGAGGTATATTTTTCATCTCCATTCTTGAAGTAAATTACTTATTCATGGCTGAAGATTGTAGATAAGCTTGAGCTATCATACAACTCCGTCAAGCAACTTAATGGCATCATTGATGCTAAACTGCCTGGCCAGCCTCTGTTTGAATGCAGAGTTCTTGACCTTAGAGGCAAGCATCTTGAAATTTATTGCAGAGACATACTAGAATGCATTCAATCACTCTATGGTAACCCTCAATTTGCTCAAGACCTTATTTTTGTGCCCAAATGACACTATACCAATCATGCATATACATGTTGCATCTACAACGAGATGCACATGGGTGATTGGTGGTGGAGTGTCCAGGTATATTCTCAGAGATTCAAAAATATTCTATGCTAATGCATCATATTAGGCATCCCTTGAGGCACATCAACCAGGGGCTACAGTGATCCCTCTCATTGTATCCTCTGACAAGACCCAACTCACGCTTTTTTAAGACAAGATAGCCTATCCAATATATCTGACTATTGGCAACATTCTAAAGGACATCTGGCGAAAGCCATTGGGCCATGCACAACTCCTTCTTGGCTATATTCTGATGACCAAACTAGGAGGCATGAGTGTCAAGGCTGCTTGCCACCATGCACTTGCAAACTTGTTTCATTCATGTATGCACAATGCTTTAGGCCTGATCAGTTCCTATGGTGAATCTGGCCTCCCCATGATGAGTGGAGATGGCATCTGGCACCAATGCCATCCAATTTTCTCAGTCTTTGTCAGCGACTACCCTGAACAGGCACTGGTTACCTGCACTTACAATGGCAGGTGTCCTAAATGTTTCGTTGGCCCTAGTCAACTTGGCAACTACACAACTTTTCCGAGCTGTACCCAAGATGCTGTGCTCGATGCCTACCAGTTAGCTGGCAGTGGTAATCCCACATTTCATGCCACATGCCAAGAACTTGGGCTGAAACCTGTATTTCATCCCTTTTGGAAAAGTTTCCTGCTTACAGACATCTTTGTGTCGATCACACCCAACATCCTCCATCAGATGCTTCAGGGCATGATAAAGCATCTGATTGGATGGCTAGTTGGCATCTTTGGGCCTGCAGCAATCGACATGCAGTGCAAAGCTATCCCACCAAGTCACAAGATCTTGCTCTTTACAAAGGGCATCGCTACACTCTCTCAGATCTCTGGCCATGAGCACAAGAAGATGTGCTCAATTCTTCTAGGACTTGTTGTAGATCTTCCAATTCCTGGTGGGCAGGATTCTTTGTGTGTGATCAAAGCTGTTTGTGCACTCTTGGATTTCCTGTTTCTTGCCCAGTTCCTGAGCTATACAAGCAATACTATTCATCGCCTGGAGGACTGTCTTTTGGCCTTTCATAACAATAAGGAGGTATTTATCAATCTCAGAGTCCAGGAGAACTTTAATATCCCAAAACTCCACAGCTTAGCCCACTATGCACCATCAATCTGACTCTTCAGGATGACTGATAATTATAACACAGAGCAGTCAGAACAGCTTCACATTGACTTCACGAAGGATGCATACCAAGCAACAAACCACAAGGATGAATACTCCCAGATGACAATCTGGTTGGAGCATCAAGAGAAGGTCCAATGGCATGTGACTTACATTAAGTGGAGGCAGGAAGGTTCTAAGCAAAGTTCACTAGCTACAACCCCAATTGGACCGCCACATGTATGCCCACAAAGGATCAAGATGGCTCAAAATCCTTCCATCAAGGCTGTGTCACTTCCTACCATTCCTAGTCATTACCACGCTGTCCTGTTTCAGGATGCACTTGGTGACTTTATTGCCAGCATCAATAATCCTGGGCTAACAGGAAATCCATTATGTGCATATGGAGCAGACACCCTTATTCCATTTCGTACTGTGCCTGTGTTCCACTATATCAAATTCACAAGCACATCTGACTCTTCTGGGTCTGAAGTAATGGATGTTATTCATGCCCAGCTGGAACAACAGGACTCATGTGGGCAGGTTATTCCTTCATGCTTTGACACAGTCTTGGTCCAGGGTAAAGGTCACAACCTAGGGAATAAACATAAGTCTTCTTGTGATTTGTACAGAAGTCAGGATCTAACTAATAGTACTTAAGGTCTTCAGATTGCCCAAGTTCACATTGTGTTTCAAATCCCAAAGAGGAGTGTCAGCAAGGTTTTCCTATCACAAGACACCACTGCCCCAACCTATCTTGTGTACAGTGCCAGTCAGCACTTCCTTGTCACATCCTGTTTAGTGGAATATAATTTTTTTAAATTTTTTTGTATTTTGTTTTGGAAGGAAACCAGTCAAAATATGACGATTTACATGCTTTTCTCATTTTTTCCCATGGTGTTTCACGACTCCCAACAACCCATAATGGCTAGTGCCTTCAGGTCCAGTCATCATAACTGAAACTGAACTGAAACTGAACTGGTTTTGTGACTGATGTGATTGAACTTTCAGTTCCAGTCACATAGCTTCAAGCTTTTGTCAGTCACAGTTCTTCCTTATTTTGATATTTATTAAAACCGCTAAAAAACCGGTTATGACCGGTCCTTGACTGGACTTTCAGTCACAAGTACTTCTCCTACCCATTAGCTTTAAAATGAGCCCTAAAACATGCAAAATGGTTGAGGATTGAATGAGTTATAGTTAAAATGATTAAAGGTGTTTGTTTTCATTATAATTCACTCAAATCTTTGTTGATTTGGGCATTCTTGTCCTTGTTTT
>QFEY01000173.1:0-46972 GCA_003316435.1 Russula virescens
GGAGGAATGTAGGGAGTTTGATAGTTTGTATCTGTGGCATGGCAGTGGTTCGGGTTTAAGGAGCCTGCCTGGAGGACCTGGTGGAGGAGGAGAAGGCTTCAGACCCAATATCCCAAATGCCTATGTGCCAGTACCACAAGCAGCAGACATAAAAGCAATGGGCCAACTTCCCCAAATCTTCCATGGGAACCTGCAACAAGCCAAACCATTCATCGAGGGAGTAAAAGCTTATTTACACCTTAACAATGACATCACAGGATACGACTCTCCCATCAAGAAAGTTGCATTTACTCTCACATTAATCAAAGGACCCAAAATGGCAACATGGACAAAAACAATAGGTGAATGGATAGATACACTGGACCCTACAACCCAAAACTATCCAGCCATATGGATCAGGTTCCTCAAGCTCTTCAAAGAGAGGTTTATGGACTCCACCGAGGCAGAAGAAGCCATTGCACAAATGGCCAAATTAACCATCAACATGGCAAAACCTAGCCTTTTCTTTGTGCAATTCAAAGATCTGGTAGAAAAGGCTGGCTTTAACCCCCTGCATGAAGAAATGGCAGTTAACATACTATGCTGCCTCCCAGAAGGGCTCCTAAGGAAAGTCTGCAACCCAGTTAAACCAGAAACTTATGCTGCAGTCAAAGCCAAAATGCTACAAGTCATTAAATCTCAACAAGCAGTCGACAGCATTTTACAGAAGATCACCCAATGCACTCCCCAGATGCAACCCTGTCCTATGAACTGGCAACAAGGCAACTGGCACACCCACAATAACGAGCTCCACCTATACACTGGAAATTGGCAACCACTGGCAGCTCCACAACAAAGCTTCAACTCCTTCACCACACCACATTGGTACAATGACGTGTGAGAAGTACCTATAGATATAGGAAGGAACAGAGCACCTAACAGAGGCAGAGGATTCCCAGGCAGAGGATTTCAAAACCACTGTGGTCAACAACCTAGAGGAGGATACAGAGGAAATGTTGCAAGCATTCCAAGCACTAACAATAACTGCTTCCAATGTGGGGCACAAGGACACTATGCTTGAAACTGCCCAAACTGATGCCCCCGACAGCAATACACCAACCTTGTCAAATTTGATGGATTCACCAATGATCCAGAACAATATAAATCTACCCCCTATGAACCAAGTGATCCAGGAGCCAGCAAAATTGCTAGACTCTATTCTAAGCTCAACAATCTGACCGATAAAGAAAAAGAGGAAATGGCAAAGCAAATGGGAGTAGCTGAGGATTTTTCCCATGCCTAATTAGGTTGGCACTAATTAGGCATAATGATAGCAAATCACCTGTATATATGTCTGCAAGGAAATCCATGACCATCAGGACATTCATCCATTCTATCAATAAAAGAGCTGAAGCTGTTGCCTTAGTAAATTCAGGAGCAACAGAGAATTTTATGAATCTACAATATGCCCAATACCTCCATCTCCCCATCAAGACTCTAAACAATCCACAACCCTTATTCAATGTAGATGGAATGGAGAATAAAAGTGGTACACTAAAACACTACACTGATCTATCAGTCCAAACTGGAACACAACATGTTGACATGAGGTTCTTTCTCACTGACCTAGGAGAACATAAAATCCTTTTTGGATATCCTTGGTTCTTGGCAATGCAACCCAAGATTGACTGGGCCAGAGGATGGATCAATTCAACTCAACTCCCTATCATGCTAAGAGCACCAAATGCCACCAAGGCTATCTTTACACCCAGACAACAAAACATCCCCTGGCCCATCTATCGAGACCAGTATTACATTGGAATAGTTACATTTCACCCAGCCGATGAAAAGGACCCCAATCTCAAATGAATTCCAAAAGAATACCACCAACATGCCAAAGTCTTCAACAAACAAGCATTGCAACAATTACCTTATCACACAGTATGGGATCATGCCCTCGAACTCCTACCAGGAGTGCCACATACACTTCCAGGACGACTTCTCCCTCTAACTCAAGAAGAAATAGCTGAAACCTATAAAAAACTACAACCAGTACAGGACTACCACCTGGTCAACAAATAGACAGTCAAAGACCAAACTGTATCCCCCCTCATCTCTCAAACAATAGATCGCCTTAGTGGATGCACATTATTCACCAAATTCAATGTAAGATGGGGCTACAATAACATCAGGATATGAGAACACAATAAATGGAAGGTGGCATTCCTCACCCTGCAGGGCCTATTAGAACTGACCATTATGTTCTTTGGACTCACCAATTCTCCAGCAACATTCCAAAGAATGATGAATGTCATATTCCAAATGGAACTAGCACAACAATGGCTGTCTATTTACATGGATGACATCCTCATTCACACAAAACCGAAACCAGGAGAAACCAAAGAGCAACATATGCAGCGACATCAACAACACATTCACCATATACTCTAAAAGCTAGAAGACAATGACCTATACTTGAAACCAGAAAAATGAGATTTCGAGAAGGACAAAGTCAAATACCTAGGTGTTGTTGTTGAAAACAACCAAGTACTAATGGATCCAAAGAAGGTTGAAGCAGTCCACAAATACAACTGCCCAACAAACCCAACAGAAATCCACAAATTCCTAGGATTTACAGGCTACTATCAATACTTCATACCAAATTACTTGAAAATTGCCTGACCCCTACTAGACCTAACAAAGAAAGTGATGACATGGCATTGGGAAAAAGCACAACAGGATGCATTCGATGAACTCACAAAATGAATGAGCAAAGCCCCAGTACTGACACAACCAGACTTCAACAAATGCTTTTACCTTCAAACAGATGCCTCAGCATATGGCGTAGGAGCCATACTCTCATAGGAAGGAGAGTTGTCCCCTTCACTAGACAAACATTTAAAACCTGTGCTCCACCCAATTGCATACTACTCGGCCACCTTCACTCAAACGGAATGAAACTACAACATCTACAAATGGGAGCTCCTAGCCATAATGAAAGCCCTTGCACACTGGAGAGCATACCTAGGATGGACGAAACACCCCTTTATCATCTGTATGGACCATGCAAACATACAATATTGGAAATCACCCTGAAACCTCAATCGCAGAACTGCTAGATGGCACACCGACCTACTGGAATATGATTATGAAGTAGAACACATCCCAGGAAAAGAGAATGGAGCCACCAACACCTTATCACAACCCCCAGGTGTAGACCAAGGTCAAGATGACAACAAAGAAGTGATTATCTTCCCACCAAGCCAATGCAGAACCATTACAACCCCACAAAAGATGGCTCTACCGATCCCAGAAAATGATGAATGCCTCAAATGAATCCTCATGATATTATACCATAACAACACCTCAGCAGGCCACCTAGGGCAAGATGAAACACTGAGACAAATACAGGAAAACTACTACTGGACTGGTATGAAAGATTGGATCACCCAATACATCAAAGGATGCACTGTCTGTCAACAAAATAAGATCCAAACCCATCGAACCCACACCCTGTTGTTCAAAATTGACACCACCAAATACATGCGCCCATTCCAACAGATAGCCTTAGATCTGATCACTGGTAGGGGGTGACATGGGTAACCCTTGGGTATAAAATCTCAAACCCTTACCCTTACCCTTCATACCCTTACCCATATGGGTAAGGGTATGTACCCATATGGGTAAGGGTATGTACCCATATGGGTAAGGGTATGTACCCATACCCATATTGCCAAGGGTTTGTTAAGGGTACAAGGGTTTTGCCAAGGGTATGAGAATTTGTCAAAGGTATAAGGGTTTTACACAAAAGTCAATACATTTCGGTCAAAAGTAAGATAAAAAGTGATAATAACTAGGGTGTTTACTATTTATACCACAAATTAAACTTCTTTATAGACATAATAAGGCAATTATAACATTGAAAAATCTTCAAATATAAATTTAATTGATAAAAATCCTTGATATAATATTCTGTAACTACAAAAATCAAGGAATATTCTTATGTAAGCATACCCTTATACCCTTAGTAAACCTTTAAGGGTATGCAAGGGTATAAACTTCCATACCCATACCCATACCCTTATACCCTTACGCCTATATACCCAAGGGTTTACCCATACCCATGTCATACCCTAATCACTAGACTTCCAAAGTCGCAAGGCTATAATGCTATCCTAACTATCATAGACCATGGGTGCTCTTGCGCAGCCCTCTTTTTGCCTTGCAATACCATCATCACTGGACTGCAAATAGTGCAACTATACTTGGATCATTTATACAGATGGTTCGGGCTACCTTCAAAGGTCATCAGCAATCAAGACCCCCAATTCACCTCGCACTTCACCAAAGCCCTCACCAAAAAGCTAGAGATCTCCCAAAACATATCCATGGCCTTTCACCCACAAACTGACAGACTTACAGAATGAAAGAACCAGTGGATAGAACAATACCTCCGCATTGTAACCTCGAATCAACCAGATGATTGGGCTAGATGGCTTAGCTTGGCAACAGCTGTGCACAACAACCAAGAAAACATGACCACTAAGCTAGTGCCCAACTAAATCCTCTTTGGCCATGAGTCACGACTTATCCCTGATCAAATGAGTCAGACTCTTAATCATATAGTGGAACAAAGACTAGAAAAGGTCCTTGAATATCAAAAACAAGCAACCAAAGCCATCAATGAATCAGCATGCTCACCTCAGCAGATCATAAACCAATATCAGCTGACTGATCAAGTATGGCTAGAAGGAAAGAATCTCTGAATGCCTTATCAATCTAGCAAACTAGCCCCAAAACATTATGGCCCCTTCATTATCACAGAGGTGATATCTCCAGTTGCTTACCGACTTAAGCTACCCCCAGGATGGCTTATTCATGATATATTTCACACGTCACTCTTATTGCCCTATTATGAAATGATGCAACATGGGCTGAACTTTGTTAGGCCACCATCAGAATTGATCGAAGGTGAAGAACAATATGAAGTGGAACAGATTAGAAATCACCAACATCATGGGCGGTCTTGGCAGCTCCAATACTTAGTCAAATGGAAAGAATACCCCGAAAGCAACAACACCTGGGAACTGGTTGGTAATCTCAGCACCCCAGACTTACTAAAAGTGTATCATAGATGCTGCCCATTGGAGGGTATAAGAACAATCCAAGGATGACCATCCTTGTCTTATTGTCCAAACTGGATATTCTTGCTCTCATCAAATCGTCCAACAATGTCCTCGAAGCCCTCTACTCCCTTTGCTCCCTCCAATCCCAACAACTTGTCTGAATGTCTGAGGCATCCCTTAACCTTTCCAATGAGTCTCCTGCCATTACCACACCCGGTTCCCCCACCTCTCTCACAGCAGTCAACAAGGTGGTCATCCTCAACAAGCATCTGGCCAGCAACAAAGACCCTCTGGTCTGCATTAACATCAATGCCCTCAGTCTTGCCTTGCCACACCCCATCCCAATTCCACCACCTGGCCACATTCTGCATCAGTTCTGTGACCATGACAGACCACCCCTTCAGCCTGCCATCGTGGCTATGGGCTGCCTCTCCCCCAACTCTGCTTGTGCTGCCCTTGTGGCCAACACCAACATCAAGACTGCCATGCTCCAAGCTATGTGCAGTGCCTTGGTGAACACCATCGAGGGGCATCAAGAGATGTATAACTGTCAGCTCAAGATCACCTGCAACCGCACCAATGACGCCGAGGCCATGCTCAAAGGGTATCAGCACAAATATGATGAGCCTCCCCACAGATATGAAGAAAACAATGGGCAAGTCAGTAGTATCATCCCATTGGGCAATGGAGGGTTTAGAGAGGCCAAGTGGGTTAAGCGGTTGGGGAATGGTAATATTGCATGTTTCCATTCCAATAACACTGAGGAAGATTCTGCCTACATCATCGAGCTCCATGCCCCCTATGACTGTTCCCCTGAAGAAGCCCCTGAGCCCCTCGTGCTGTGGTTCTGCCACACTCTTATGGGCAAAGGTATGCACTACACCAACATCTGCACTGAAGTTGAGGCCCTTCAAGACTGGGGCCACCTTGCCAAGATTGAAAGGTACCACAATCTCACTGGGCAGATCAACAATATTTGAGACTGCATTGAAGAACTCAAACATGACCTCACATCCCTCAGCACCCAGAGAGGCCAAAGTGAGTCATGCCTCTGCTTTGCACACACCCAACAGAAGGTCAGTCACCTGGAGGGGAGGTTCTCCCCATATCTGGCATCATGTCCTTCAGGATGGCATCATATGAGGAAGCCGGCTGCATTCAGGAAGGACAAAGACATCAGTGGGATGGATAGCTTGCAGGAGCAAGCAAACTAGCAAGAGGGTAATGTCACCGGCCCTGAGTCAGGCTCAGGTAAGTGTTGTGGGAACTGGCCCTACTTGTACAATATCGCATTGTTCGCCACCTCTGTGCTACGAATCTGGACTGCTTAGTCACAATCCTTGTGTTGCTTATTGATTGCCTTGGTGTTCACTTACTACTACCTCATGTTCTTAGTCATGTTCTTAGTAAAGTCCTTAGTAAGGACAGGTAGCAGTGGTGTCTCTTGTGTACCTATTTAAGCGTAATCTTGCTGTCCCTAGGATGGCAAGTTGAGTCTCTTGTCTACTCTTGTAGGCTCAATTGCAGTTCTTTCCTCTTACACCCTCAAGTGGCTACTGGGATGTACTCCAGCAAGTGGGAACTCATCTACTTCAAGCTCTACCTTGTTCATACCTTCAAGAGCTATACAGTCTAGTGTACACCTACTACATGGTGGTGACAGAATCACCCTCTTTCATTTTGGGGCTCTTTGCAATGGCAGGGACATTTCTTCTTGCAGACCTTATGGTAGTATTGGTAGTGCTTGCCACCCTGGCAAGTAAAATGCACATGGAGGGTCAACATCGAATTTGTCAACTTGTAGAACCCTGTCCTAGCAGGTAGCTTATAATGCTTCCTGTAGATTGTGATTAGGACAGGCAGAAGAGAAGTGTTGTTGTATGCACTTGCAGAGAACACACCACCAGCCTTGCATGACTTTGCCATCCTTGTGGCACTTGCCCAACTTGTATACAAGGTTGAGGTTGGCCTGGCGCTTGTCCTTGCTACAGACACAATAGCTACTCCTACATTTCTGTGGTAGATATGTCAGTGGATCATAGATGTGTTGATAACAGGGGAATCACTTACACATTTGTCCTTGGAGGTCAGATTGCCCTTATCACTGTTGCCATCACCATCACCATTGCTGTCATCATCATCAGAACTCAAGCCCTAATCATCACTGCCCTCACCCATCTCAGGCTCAGAATTGATGGAGATGACAGGGGCTTGGGCCTTTTTTTCCCTCAACTCTTGAGGGGGTGGCATATCATTATCTGGGTGGCTTTGTTTCTGGCCACTCTTGCATTGGGCCTTGGTGGCAGCTTTAGCAGGTGGTTTACCCATGACAGATATGTTGATTGCTATTTTTGGATGGCTGCATAGCTGTTGGACACAATCAGAAGGGCCAGCAGAGGAGGTAGGAGTGATGGGATTGAGTGGAGTGGATGCAGTCAATGAACCAGGGGGACCTTGGTCAATAGGATACTCATCGTTGGCATCATGGTAAAATACATAATCCAAGGGGGACACAGCCATGTCAAATGCAAGAGTGCAGATGGAGGTCAAGAAAAAAAATGCCAATGTGTTCATCCAAAGTCTGAAGCCCCTTTAGGTTCACAAGCCAGCACACAAATCAAGCAAAAACCATTTGAAATGGATGCTAAACTGTTTGGGGCAAAAGAAGTTGCCTAAACTGGGATGAATGTTATGAATAAGTCTGAAGTCCTGTGGTTGCTCATAAGGTAGCCAAAACTGTTTGAAACCTAAGCCAAACCATTTGGTGCAACCAGCAAGTGCCCAAACCCAAGACCTAACCATCTTACCAGGCATGGAAAATCACTAAACCAAAACCAAAACTTGCAGTTTCAGTTTGGTTTAAACTGGGTTTGTATCAGTTTGAAACTGAACTTCCCCAACACTAGTAATTGTACAGGTTTCATAAGTCAGCAGAGCACAGGTCAGATCAGTCGCATGAGAAGAGTCATGAAAGCATATAACATAGTAGTAGGTAGGGAACAACACAGGTATGGGTAACCTGTCAAGGGTCATAGGTACAGGTACCCAGGGGTAGGGTACAGGTTGCCAGTTGTGTACCTGTATACCTGTAAGACCCTTACCTGTGTACCCGTGGCTGATTTAGAGTTCATTTTGGTTGGAGTTTGTTTGCATGTGTGCCTGCTCCCTATGCAACTCAATGCCTCTGCTCTAAGGATCAGCATGGGTAAGGGTTAACCTGTGGTATTTTGACCACAGGTTGTGCAGGTACAGGTATGGTATTAATAAATCTAATACTGTGTAATACTGTATCTGTAGACCATAGTCGTGGGTACTGGGCCATTCCAGTTGCAGGTTTCAGGTAATGCTGAGTAGCCTACAGTGATTGGCGTTGCTTGTATTCCTGACTTGGCTACCTCATGCACTGTGCCATGTGTAGTGGTGCATCAGTGGCGCATCATTGCCCATAAGTCCCAAGTGACATACTTCACTTATCCCTTCTTTCTCCCTAACCACCACTATCACCGCTGCATTGCCCTTATCATGATTCACAAGCATGGGAGCATTCACACTCCCTTGGAGTCTCTCTTCCTCTCGAGTCTCACCCCCATTGCATTGCCCTCAGATCCTTTTACACCCATTTGTTGGGTTCATCAAATCACCCAATGTCACTGAGGAGTTGCCACTGACAGGTGGTATGGGCATACTGTAACTGTGGTAGTATGGTGCGTGCAATCTTAGTCTTGCTTTCTTTGAACTAACACTTTGTTTTATACCTGTTTTGTTTAGCTCTCGTTAGCTGCATTAACCCCACTCACCTACTCCACCCTCCTTTTGTATTCACTGGTCATTTCCACCCTCATTGCCCTCACATCTGGCATGGTGACCCAGCTCACAGCTCGACACTCCACACATTATTCCACACATTCAAATTTGTATCTTTCTCCTTTTCCTGTCGCAATGGACATAACATCTGCAACCTTTTTGAATCCTTTTCAATTTTACTACTTCCCTCTGCTGCTATGAAATGTCATAGGTGCTTCCGTGTGTACATAACTGAACCTCTTGCTTGTCAAAGAGGGTAAGTACCTATCAGAATATATCCTTGTTGCATGCCCTTGAATCATCATGTGATCTCCATCTGCCATGTGTGTTGACCCGTCATCTTAGCTGACTTTCTGCCCCCATCGGATCTCCACCATCTGTCTTGTGTGTCGCCTCTGTCCTCTATTGTCCCTCCACCATCTGCCTTATGTGTTGCCTCTGCCCTCCATTGTCTCTGCTATCTGCTTTGGATATTGGCCCTCCAATACATCATCTCTCTGCCATCATCCTTGTGCATGTGACATGTGCAATCTGCCTTGTGTTGACCCTGCATCTACTGTGTTAGCCCTCTGTTTCTACTCATTACCTGTCACTTAGGCTTGCACTGTACTATATACTATGCATTGGCAATGGTGCCATCTATTCAGTGTGTATTTTAACTTATAGCTAGTACCAGAATTAACTGATGTGCCATTGAACTAGATGTTGAGACAAAGCAATTCAACATGTGCTTAACACCTTGTGATTGCAATATTCTCATTAAGTAAGTGCATCGGTGCTCCAAATCTCAAGTATAAAAGGTTGTTCTGATTAGTTGACTTTCCAGAATTGCACCAGTAAGTCATGGCCGGCAAACATTCTATTTCTAACACCTCTTCCCTCTCCCTTCATTCTGTGGCCTCAAGCACTGCAAAGTCTGCCAGGAAGGCCCTCGACACCCTTAAATGTGCAACTATGAAGGGCGCATCCATTGTGTCATGTCCTTTTAAGAAGGTGCACTCTAGTGCTCGTACATCGCCTAATGATGCCAAGGATGCAGGTACGTTTTCTACTTCCTGTTACTGCTTAAGTTTACTCAGCCTTTGTTTCAGGAGATAGTAACTTGCAAAGTTCTAAACACCCTGTCATTGACATTGATAGGAGTGATGATGGCACTGATGCTGAACCAGACAAGGAAATGGCGGAGGAGGAACTCGGTGAGTGATATAACACCCATACATACCAGCTCACTGATAAATATTGTTTAGAATGTCTATGAGCAAACTGGCGCTCTCCTATCTATGACTTCTTCAAGACAAAGGTTGACATTGGTTATGAGAACAGACAGAAGTTTCACTTTTTCAGATGTGCTGCCAAACAGTGCAAGGCCAATGTCAAGGGTGTCTGGTGCTACCAGGACTTAAAGGACCACACAGCCACCTCAAATCTCAAGGCACATGCTATCAGGTGCTTTGGTCCTAATACTGTTGATGCTGCCTTCGACAAATCCCATCTGAGCAGCCACAACAGGTCAATATTCTTGTCATTTGCTTGGCTTGGTCAACAAGCCATTACCTTCTCTCATTGGGCTCATACTGCCAATGAAACAAGGTACATTATACATAATACTACTTGGGGCAACAGCTGACTGATAGTTGGAAGGGCTCATATTGCTCACTGGGTTGCAGAATCCAACTGACCTTTGGGGATTGTAAAGGATTGCCAATTTGAATTACTCATGAAGACTGGGAGGCCTAGCACCTCAATCCCAAGCCCTGACACTGTTACTTGTGATATCAAGTTGGCATTTGAGAGGACAAGGGATTGCATCGACAAAATATTGAGGGTTTGCACTTACATTATTTTGTAATTAACAACTTAATGCTAATCTCATTCACAGGAGCACAGTGGCATGATTCATTTTGCTACCGACACATGGTCTTCAACAAACCACCATGCCTTCATTGCTTGGACAGTTCACTTGCATCACAAAGGCCACATCCTCTCTTTTGTGATGGATATAATTGAAGTTCCCAAGGTTCGTCCTTTTTCTTTGGCTTTGTCCTTCATTATCTGATTCGTAAAATTCAATAAGTCCCACACCAGGGAAGTTCTGGCCCACACATTCCAAAATATGTTAATCGAGCATGGGCTTGAGAACAAGGTATGTTATTGGTTCGTGTCTAATATCATATGCTAATAAGTTTTTGAAAGATCCTTGCATTCAATGGGGACAATGCAGCATCGAACGACAAGCAGACAGATTGCCTTGACACCTTACCAAATTCATTCAATGAAGTGAACCACATTTGGTGCTTCAATCATACAATGCAACTTTCTGCCAAGCGTCTCCTCAAGCCCTTCACTCTGTCTGCTGTGCCACACAAGATAGAGGATGATGGTGATGTGTCACAGGCCATAAGTGATGCTGAGATTGCCCTTGCTTACAGGGACAGCACCAATTTCAATTCCCTGAATGAGGATACTGACGAGGGCCTAGATAGTGTTTAAAAGTTCAGTCCTAGAACTGATAAAAAACTGAAACTGAACTAAACTGGACCTAATATGAACTGTAACTGAACTGAACTGAAACTGATAAGAACTGATAGATCAGTTACAGTTTTAGCAAATTTAGAAAATTATTAAAACCACTAAAAACCGGTTTTAACTGGTTAAAGACTGGTTCTAAGACCCTTTAGTAGTCTAGGAATATTAAAATATTTTTCCTTATTTTTTGCTATTTTATTTCCCAAGTTATAAGGAAAACTATTAGTGTTGGGGAATTTTAACTGTACCTGACACTGATTAGTGAATTGAGGGTCAAGATCTTATCTGATTGCTTAGAAAATCTGTGAGAACCTTGTCATATATCTGGAGTTAGTGCTTCTAAATTTGCTAAGCAATCGGATAAGATCCTAAGGTTCATTTTGCTAATCAGTTTTAGGCATATTGTCTTGACTATAAGCTCAATTGTCTTGGTTGTGCTCTTGATTATCTTGATAGTGCTCTTGACTGTCTCAATAGTGCTCTCAACTGTCTTGATAGTGCTCTTGACTGTCTCGATAGTGCTCTCAACTGTCTCAATAGTGCTCTTGACTAGTATTGGAGAAGATTAGATTGTACATAAAACTGATTAGTGAAATGTAACCCAAGATCTTATCCGATTGCTTAGCAAATTTAGGCACACCATCTCCTACATCTGTCATTTGTGCCCCTAACTTTGCTAATCGATCAGATAAGATCTTGGCCGTAAAAAAACCGGTTTTAACCGGTCCTAGGACCAAAACTGAACTGATAAGGACCGATTTTATCGGTCCTTTCCAGTTCCAGTCTGGTTTTTTACCATATATGGAAATTTCTCGGACCGGTCCGGTTCTGGTTTTTCCATAAAAGGCAAAAAAAACCAGACCAGACTGGACTTTAAAACACTAGGCCTAGACGACAACCTAGTTAATGATCTTGGCAATTCTGGTAATGATGAAGATAAGGACAAGAACAACAAGGATGATGAAGTTAATGACAAACTCCTAGAGAGTACAGCTACTGTATGAGTAGCTCTTGATAAGGTGCGTTTGCCTTAAGATCCCTCCCTCTCTTTTGCTTCCAATAACTTATGCATTACTTTTAGATTCATAAACTTTCCTTTGCCATAATTCATTCAACAACCATCACCCTCCCTGCATGGCACAAGGTGTGTAGCACACACCTCCTACCAATTCACCTGATCTCTCGTGATGTCAAGACCTGATGGAACTCGATATACAACATGCTACAAATGGCAATGAAGTATCGCCCTGCAGTGGACAACATCACAGCAAATAAGGCATTGAAGCTCTGTCAATATGAGCTTAATGATGAAGACTGGAAGATCATAGCTGATCTACTCCGTGTCTTGAAGGTATGTGTTTATTCTAATCAAGCTAAGTGTGTTTTGACTGATCTATGGTAGATATACAAGGACACAATGCTTTTCTTCTCATAGGATACAGTGGCAACCATTGCTTATATTATTCTGACAATGGATCGCATCGACTTGATGCTTAGTGGTACCAATGGCCAACCACTATCACTACCTATCAAAGACGTGCTCAAGTTTGCTCGAGCCTCAATTAACAAATACTACTCAAAGACTGATATGTTGAATGTGTATTGGATCGCTATCAGTAAGTATACTATCTTTGTTCTGTTGCCTGGTGTTGAAACAAGTCTTGTAGTCCTACATCCAAACCTTAAGCTTAGGTACTTCCATAAGCATGGATGGGAGAAGGCCTGGATCAATACAGCCGAATCAATTGTTTGAGAGGAGTATGCAAAGTATGCCATGCACAAGAAGTCCAAGCCAACCACAGTATGTCAACTTTACTGAATAACTCTTTGAAATCCTGATTTTAATCTCTGTGCAGATGGAAGATCTCATAGATACTGATGACGATTTCACTTCTTTTGCAGACATTCCAATGGATGGTGATAATGATCATAGTGAGCTTGATGACTTCTTAACGCAGCCACTAGAGAAGATACAAGACCCGATTCAGTGGTGGTGGGAGCACCGTGTTGTGTTCCCAATGCTTTCAGCAATGGCACTTGACTATCTAAGTATTCCTGGTGCGTCATTTCTTGTATGAATAACAGTTTCTTTTCTAACAATATTTTTAGCAACTTCAACTTCTGTTGAGCAGCTCTTCTCACAGGGCCAACAACTCTTGCACTTTACATGCAACCATCTTTCCCTGGCCACAATTCATGCATTCCTTTGCTTTGGGGATTGGTGCAGGAAGGACCTTATTAATATGGTGGCTATTACTGCAGCAATTCATAAGTCATGCATTGGGAGGAAGTGGGTAGTTAGTGACATAGACACAACAAGTTGTAGTAGCCTGAATAGTGTCGAAATTTGACTCTAGTGGCTAGACCTGTATATAAACAAGCACTAGCTATTGATACCTGTAATAAAATATACTGTGGTGTCAATGCACCGTGGTTTTCTGTGAACACCATAGTGCAAACCTGCAAACCGTGGGTAAGGTGTCTGTATGGGTACGGTTTGACAGGTGGCAGGTGCAGTGTGTCAAAAAAAACCCACAGTGTCACCTGTCACCTGTGCAGATCCTTACTCTGCTCAGTCTCAAAATAATGACAGCAACAACTCTGGCCAATAATCCAAGACAACCAGGACCCTAAGCAAAGGTATATGACATTTTTTCATGGTGGTGCCATTGGACTGACTCAATTTTTGAGTGTCCAGGTTTGTCTCAGGGCAATCAACTGCCCATTGCATTTGCATTTCTGGCCTCAACAGGCCTTGTCATATATGGTCTCACCTTCCATGGCATTCTCTTGGGCTTGCAAGTGCCCCTTACTCCTATAACTGTTGGTGCACCCCACTTTCAGCATCAGATCACATCTGCACTGGCCATCTTTTGTGTTTTTTCTCGAGGGTTGCAGTGGCTCAAGCCTATGCTTGCCATCTCTTGGGTAACCTTGTGGCTCCAAGATGTGTTTGCCTTTATGCCCAGTTGGTTCGACATTTGGTGGCAGCAGCTGTGCCTCAAGCATGTGCTCACACTTGTTCAGGTCAAATCACTGCACCATGTTGTGCATGCATTTGCCCTCTTGTGTTGACAAATTGTGCTTGGTTGCACATTTTTGAAGTGTGTCGACTTGCACCCATGCTTAACCATGCCTTAGTGTGGCAGCAGGGCTTCAAGCACATGCTTGCCCACAGGTGTGTCATCTTGTGGCACCATGTCACACACACACCCATCCTTGCCCTCTGCCCAAAGCCCTAACACTTTGGACTCTGCAGCTGCAGCTCTCTCAGCTGTGCCAAAGTGTTTGATGCTGGCAGTGTCTATGGTGGAGGCCAGTTTGGCATTTGTGGCTGATGACCCACCCCCTGCTCCTGTGCCTCAGCATGAGGAGGATCCCTCAATGTTCGTCATTGCATCAGCAAGCCCAATGGTGCCAAGGTCTCCAGAGAGGACAGGTAAGTCTCCCAGCACTGATGACACACCCTCTGTTCATCCAGGTCTTCAGCAGCACAATATGCTTTCATTGTAAGGCCATGCATGATGCTATAACCTTGGTGTTTTCAGGCGTTTGACTCCCACATGTTTGGGTGATGTCACCTCCCCTTTCCCCTTCACCACCATCACCACTGTATCGCCCCAGCACTACAGTGTGAAGTAATAATAACACAAAGCCAATCACAAACACTCATTGCCTTCACATTGACCCCAGACTCTGCTGCCTTGCACTAGTCAATATACCTACCTTTTCATTTGTCAAACTTGCACAACTATAGGTAGAAAACAAAACATATTCTTCTGCCCCTCTTTCTGCTTTGTGTCTGTGTTTTTGCTGCATGCCATTGCCTTTTTCCTTCCTTCTCTCCTCTCTCTCCTCTCAGCTTCAGGTTGTGGACTCACTCAGTGGACAATACTGATGTGATACCCCTGGGTAAACCCATGACAGGTTGATACCCCTACACCCATGGGAATTATATATACCCATGACTCATGGGTACAGGTCACTCACAGGTACAGGTATGGGTTGGGCCCCTGGTACCCAGGGGTTTACCTGTGTTGTTCCCTAGTGGTGACAGTAGTAGCATTATGATTGGTTGTTATTGTCTTAAACTAGTACCTGAAGGCTATGCATCTCTGTCAGCTAATACTAGATAGATTGTTCTGTGATGTTCTAGTAGTTTCTGTAGTATCTGACCAACCTAGTTGGGAAGGTAGTTCTTGCATCTTGGAATGTATATAAGCTAGGCAGCTTGTGCCCCTAAAGTGCCAAGTTGATTCTCCTGTCTCATCTAATATTCCACATGGGTAAGGGTCAACCCATGGTATTTTGACCACGGGTTCCACAGGTGCAGGTACAGTATTACCCAATTAGATACCATGTCACGCTCGGACTAAAGTGTGTTCGACCAAGAGGGTTCGTTCTTGGTTGGGGTTGCTGTTATATATAGACGATGCACGTCGCCTTCGTACCTATAAGCCTCTATAGGTCCCTTAGTTGAGTTACATTACAACCTAGTCTTGAAAGACCTTGTGCAGGGAGTTCCTCCTACTGCATAACTAGATTGCGTACTAGTCTAGCCTAAGACCTAACTAATCGGCTTAGGGCAACGTGCAGAACCGTAGGACTGTGAGGTTTAACGATGGGTTGTCCCCAACGAGAGTGTTTATATACAGACAGGTGCTGACTGCCTTCGTGTAGCAAGCTACCTTACACTATGGTTTATAGACCCAAGGTCCCTTACGAGTCTGGGTGTCCAGGCCAGTTAGGCACTGGTTCAGACATGTAGTGATCGATCGAGGTTTAGGTGCTGGAGCCCTAAACAAGAGCGATACAGTAAACTGGATTAGGAAGGTTCCCGGTCTGGTGTGGAATGGCTGGTGTTGCTGCTTAGGTAATAAGAACTTGAGGGAGGAGAGGGCAAGCTTAAAGAAGGGAAGCTTAGAGGAGTGACTTAGGAGGGCACACAGGGAGTGACAAGGTAAGTCCTGTATTATACAGAAGACCAAGCTTAAGGCTTGGTGTCAGAACAGAGTCATCTTATATACATGCAGTCATGGAACTAACTAGAAGGTAATGGAACTAAATGGAATCAAAGCACAGTTGCGTACATAGCATAGCACAGTCCATAGTATCAAAGCACAGTCCGTAGCATCAAAGCACAGTCTGCAGTATCAAAGCACAGTCAAACGGAAGGTAGTAGAACGTTCTACAAGTACAGAGAATAGTCCAGGCGTAGGAGAATGGTATGGAAGGTAGGGAAGGAAGGAGAAAGAAGAGGAATGGTCCATGAAGGTCCTAATGAAGTAGTCCGTACCATAAGAAAGAAATGAGGTGTAGCATACCATGTAATACAATACCCTCATGCGGTGTCACCTGTGGGTTCCAGGAGATGCTGAGCTGCACTGGAGGCATAGCTCAGATACACTCTTTGATTTTGCTTGATGCTAATGATTAGTTCAAATCCTTAGTATGTGACTTTGACAGAAACACCAGCAATGGCAATGGCAATGGCTTAGTGTGTAGCACCAATAACGACAGCCCTGTTAGCAACACCAGCAATGGCAACAGCTCAACATGTGGCACTGGTGATGGCTCCGATGACAGCAACTCCATTAGTAATACCAACAAATGGCAATGGCTCAACATGCCACATGGGTGACATCCCTGGCCTCAATGATGACAATCATTCCATTAGTAGCTGCAGCAGCAGTGACGCCTCAACACCCAGTCCCCAACAACAGCACAGCCTTGACAACAATAACTCTGATGTGCCACAATGAACTGTAAGTAATCCACAGGGTTTCACCTCAAGCACTCACTCAATCTCTTGAGACCTTAAGACAGAAAGTCAGAGCACTTGATGAATTGGAAGATTACAAGAGAGCTATGCCTGGATTGTGCTCTTGAAGGCCATGTCCATGCAGCCCTCATAAGTTCTCTTTGACCCCACACTCCCATCATTATGCACTCATCACAAGCCTCTGACTATCATAGGCATTGGCACAGCCTTCCTTCTTTTATCACACCATCATCCAGCTTCCTCCATCCACTGCTCAATGGCCAGTCAAGACTGTCCTCACACTCCACCAGTGCTGCCCTCTGGCTTCTCATTTCTGCTCTCCAATTACAGTGCACATCTCTCGCCAAGTGCCATTGCTGCACAATATCACAGTGCAATTGCCACTCTCTCCTGAGCACTTGTGTCAAGACAAATGGTTCATAGGCTCACTATATGTATCATATCTCCCTGCTTTATGCCCATACAATGCTGACTTTGCATAATGCTGCACATGATCAAGGCACACTCAGGCACTCAACACACAATGGGTACATGCAACAGTGTTCAGTACAAGTAATTCTTTTTCCTTCAATCACCACTGCTGCCACAAGTCCCTGCTCTGTCTGCAACATAAAAAATGACAGGTAGGCCACCATCACCACCACTTCTTCCTGCAACATGACAGCAGTGATGGCAACAACATCGCTGCATATGACCCCAGAGGCCTCAAACCCAGCAATACAATGGTGTGCTTGCTTGTATGGATGTAAGGCCCCATGTGAGGCCATGCATGGACCTGTGCATTTTAGAACATTCTTCCCTTTCAACCCCCATCACTGCCAGCCTCAGCACTGCCTCCCACAGCACAAAGGGACAACACAAGGCCAATCACATGCACTCCTGCCCTCATTGCCTTTGCATTGGGCAGAGCATCGGACCATCTTTACTTTCCTTCACTACCTCTTACCCTTCCTCTTCTCTCACTTTTACTACACAGCCTCTAGTACTAACTTATATATATAAACAGCTCTCACTACCTATGGACAATCTAAGCAACTTTCTGCCCATTTTGTTTTGTGTCTGCAGCACACTGTTGCCTTCTCTCCTTTCTTCTTCTCTTCCTCTTCTTCTCTTCCCCCTCTCTCCCAGTCCACCTTTACTGCAGCAGACGCATATCTGTTGCAGCACCATACATGGACACCCTGCTTGTTACTGAGAGTTGTGACTCTGGTTCTTGGGCATTCCATGAACACATGGGGTGGCATATCTAAAGCACAGAAGGGCTTGCACCTAGACAAAGACATCTATGCAGGCATGAATGCCTTTGGACACAGCAGGTGGATGCTTTGGTTTTATAGCCCTTCTTCTTTGAATCTGGATGTATTCTGCAGTGTGTATAAATGTAGTATAGTAAGATGTATTTCAGTAGCTACATATGTAAATAAACTGACTAGTATTCATAGCTGTAGATACCCTAATGCAATATACCATGGTGTTTAGTACACCACAGTTTTTTGAGTAATACCATGGGTTGTACCTGTACCCATGGCATGGTATCCTATACAGGTATGGTGTTTCAGATTTCACCCATGGTATCACCCATGCAGAACACTAGTCTTATCTTCTAGACTATCCTATAGTCTGCTCTCTAAGGGGACTTAGGACATACTCTAAGGTGGCAACCCTTGACTCTATAAGCCTTTCTAAGTTGCTTCAGAGACTTAGCTTACAACTTCAAGCTCTGACTCTATCTAACTCTAAAAAACCAGCACCTATTACAGTGCTACATAACATGGCAGTGACATCCTAGCTCACTATATGTGTCTCATAATTGATTCTAATACTTCAGAGCCCATTATCTAAGGACAAGCTATGGTGGATGGCCCAGTACATTGGGGATTTGCCTATACCTATCTATACTTCACTGACAACCCACCTAGATCTCTGGATAGAGACCACACCTTATTTACCAAACCATTTGCCCTCTGCCAGCCTATTAACTATGCATTACTCCAGTTGGGAGACATGGGGATACTGACAGATGTCCATCACCTCAGACAGGATTTTGGACTCAACAGCTTCAAGCAGATCATATGAAGCTTGAGGCATGCCAGAAGGCTTGGCAGCAAGACTTTGCCATCTGGGAGTCAAGAAGGACTTATATCAAGACAAACACAGCTAGGGTTAGAGCTCATCTCACTGCAGCTAAGGCTCATACTTGTCTAGACCCCTACCTAGTTGGAGAGCAACCTCTGGCACCAGGAGTGACCATAGAGGAGTCATCTGAGATATATTATGCCAGCATTGGATCATGCCAATGGAGAGAAGTGGCCTGCCTCCATTTGTGTAAGTTCTGTGGCTTCCATGGCCACTTCAACTGTTACTGCTTAGCCCCACACTCCCTCTGTTGGCAAAAAATGGAAGGCTCTTGCTTGGTAAGTAAGAGGTATGCCCAGTTCAAGCCTATTACCCAAGGAGCTTGTCCATATGATAGGAAGCATCAGAGGAAGAGTAAGAAGCACCCTATCACCCTTAGAGAGTGGGATAAGGCAGAACAAGACAACAACATGGAGATAGACCCAGAAGTGGAGTCCCCTTAGGTGTGTGGAAACACCTCTATAAGAAAGGGGTAGTGTTACAAACCATTTTCCTTTTCCATGCTTACCATACTGTGCTGACTCCAATTGTATGCTTACTACTGTCTGCTAACTCCAGAACTGCCTCCAAGTCTTGTAGCTAAGTGTTTGCTGTGTTACTATACTATATTCCAATGACTGACAAGACTGAGACTACTTGTACTAGTGTACTATGATAGAGACAGATACTACTAGTGATGGTACTTACCTAACTTGACCCTAGTAGCACAATTATGCAACCCCTCATGTATTTAAACCTTTGTAGCATTGCAGTTGAGCCCTAAGCTCAACTTTGTATCCAATCTACTGTCTTCTCTTGCCCTACTGCCCAGTAGCACCTTGAGAGCACCACAAAGCCACTCCCCACTCTACTTCTCACCCAATTAAGTCCCTGCACTCCACAGCACTGCTCCAGAGCCTACTTAGTGCTACAACTAAGTCTCTGTCATTGTTACTTGCTTAAAGAGGCAGGCATCATGTGCTATCAGCCATATACACATCTGCTGTGTCAGAACAGCCCATAGAGCCATAACACAAGGCCATAAGTACCAAGGTTCTCAGATGACCTAGAGTCTCAGAACAGATATATTATACTTATATAATGATCAGAACAGGTCAGTATGTGTATAGTAAAATTTTCACATATGCTAAGTTCAATGGAAGCATACTAAGAGTCTGTCCATAATATATAATGCATACCAGTAAATAAGAGTAATTATGAAAGGTGATGACTCAGAATAAATGATAAAGACTCTGAAATAGAAAGTTCTTGAGATGCAAAAGGTAGATCTAAGAGTTGTTTATGGGTGTCAGAAACCTTATACTTAAGATATGCAATATCCAAAATGTTATCAAGAATTGATGTAGTTGATGAGATATAAAGAAGGCAGGCATATTCCAGAATAAGAGTTATCACTATTGTAGATGTTAGTAATTGCACAGATAGACATTAAGGATATACCAATCATTGTGTGATGTGTATTATCACTAGATATTGAGAGTGGTAGCTGAAGATACAGTCAATTAGTAAAACCAAGATAGAATTAATATAATAATAGCAATACATGAGTTACAAATGATTTCAATTTCCTGAATATTGGCTATAGTATATAGAATAAATAAAGTGAGAATATAAAGTCCATATAACTTTAACAAAAAAGACTTTACATCCTGGGAAAAAAAGGTAAGAATAAGTGAGTATACTAATCAGACAGCTCAAGAGTACTCACCAACTTAAGAACATAAAGAGAGAAACAACTCAGAACTTAAAAAAAAAAAAGGCAGGCAAAAAACACTTACAAACTATTTAGCATACAGTAAAACAAATTAGAACATTGAAAAGAAGTGAACAACTGAAGAGCACTCACAGGCTTATAAGGGCATAAGAGACAAGTCAAAACACTAAATAAAAGTAAGAAAGAGGCACTTACAGGCTGTTAAAAGCAATAATAAAACCAAGTTAAAGCCTTAAGTATACATTAAGAACGAAAGCATATGGAAGGTGCTTACAATCTATTAAGTATAGAAGTAAAGATAAGTTAAGACACTGAAAAATATAAAGCAAGTAAAAGGAACTCACATTCTGTTTAAACAAAAGATGCATGTTAAAATGTTAAAAAAAAGTAACCCAGCTAAAAGAACTCACATCCTGTTAAAGACAAAGGGAGAAATAGGTTAGATACTGGAAAAAGGTAACCAAGTGAAGGGCACCCACACTCTATTATAAATAAACAGAAGTTTGGTTGTTAAAAGGATATAAGCAAGCAGAGGGTACTTACATCCTATAATATGCAGAAGATATTATCTATAGATGTCTAAACAATACTAATTAAGAACACTTACAAGCTGTTAAAGATGATAAGAACATCAAGATATAATATACTTAAAAAAAGAATGTAGGCAAAGGGCACTAACCTCCTATTGTATATAGAAGAATTGGTTAAAATATCAAAAGAAAGAAAGAGTGTAAGAGGCCCCTACAATCTAAAGGTGAAGAAAAAGATAAACTTAAAACACCAAAAGCAAGCAAGTTGTATAGACTCCCACCTCCTAAGGGAAAAGAAAGCAACATCAAAACACCAAAATGGGCAAGCAAAAAACACATACAAACTGTTAATTAGCAAATAAACACCAAGTTAGAATGTTAACTAAAGGAGATAAACAAATAAGTACTCACCTCCTGTTAAATATATAAAGCATCCAGTAAAAATATCAAAAAAAAGCAAAGAAAGCAAAGAACACTTACAACCTGTCAAGCAGAGAGAGAAAGAGAGAGAGAGAGAGAGAGAGAGAAAAGCTAAATTGAGCACTTAAGAGAATAAGTTGAGAGCACTCACTCTCTATAAGATGCAAAGAAAGAGATAGCTATGAAACTTAAAAGAAAGTGAGTGAAAGAAGGTCACTCACAAACTGCCAAGAAAAAAAGGTTAACATAGAACACCAATTTAAGTAAGAATGAACTACACACTTGCTATCAGGCACAAAAGAAGAAATATGTTGAAACATTAAAGAAATAAACTGAAAGAGGCACCCACCAACTGTTAAATGCAGAGTAAAGAGTGAGAGCACTAAAGGAAAAACCAGTAGAAGACATATACAAACTGTTAAATACAGAGCTACATCAGAATAGTAAACAAAAGCACATAAGCAAAAGGTAGTTACTTGCTGTCAAGAACAGAAAGAAGGTTACTTAAAATATCAACACAAAGTGGGCAAGAGAGAAGCACTCACACGCTATCAAGCATATATAAAAATATAAATTTAAGCAAAGAAAGAAAATAAGCAAGGGACACTTGCTGTCTATTAAGGGCAGATAAGTAACAGGTCAGGTCACCAAAAAAAAATAGCAAATAGAAGAACACTTACAATCTGTTAAAGTGAGACAGACAAGTTAAAACACTAAAAGTAAATGGGTAGGGGGCACTTACCCCCTATGAGGCATAAGATAAATTAAGACACCAAAAAAAAAGACTAAACAAGAGGCACCCACATTCTGCCCAGCAGAGAAGAGACAATTTAACACACTAGAAAAAGGCCATTAAGGGCCACTCACATGCTATTAAGTGCAGAGAGAGACCAATCAGTATACTAAAATAAAGTGAGCAAGAGTGAGACATTCACTTCCTGTTAAAAACAGAGGGAATAACAGGTCAGCCACAAAAGAAAGGTATATAAAGAGAAAGGAAAAATAAAAATAAAGTGAGTAAATAAATGGCACTTACTTCCTGTTTAGTAAATAGATAGAGATAAGCCAGGCACTAAAACAGACTAAGCAGATAGGGGGCACATACAATCTGTAAAAGCCAAAGAGAAGAATAAGATAAAACACAAAAAAGAAAGTAAAAAAAAGCAAAGAACACCTACCAACTGCACAGATAAAATAAAAAAAGTTAGAAAGCCAAATGCAAGCAAGCACTCACTTCCTATTAAGTAGATAGAGCAACAAGTTAGAATAGTAAATAAAAGTAAAGAAGAAGCACTCACCCACTGTTGAGAACAGAAAATAAAACAAGTTAAGACAGAAACACTTACAGAAAGCAAGCAGATAAAAGGTACTCACTTCCTGTTGAGCAGAGGAAAGAACAAATTAAAACACCAGAAGAAAGCAAATGAACAAGAGTCACTCACTATCTGTCAGATATGTGAAAAGCAATAAGCACTAAAAGACTGTAAGTGGAAGAAGAACACTCACAATCTGAGAAGCATAAGAGAGACATGTTAAGACATCAAAAGAAAATAAAAGAGCAGGAGACACTCACTCCCTTATAAGTACAGAGAAATAACTTAGCACACCAATATAAAGAGAGAAAGCAAGGGGTACTCACTCCCTGTTAAGCATAGGAGAGCAAGTCAGAAAACCAGAAAAAAAAATGAGCAAAGGTACTTACTTCCTGTTAAGTGTAAAGAAAGAGAGCACTTAAAGAACTAAAAGAAGTTATATGAATGAGGGGCACTCACAACCTATCAAGCGCATAGAGAGAGATAAGTCAGAACACTTCAACAAGTGATTAAGATACTTACATTCTGTCAAACATAAAGGAGACAAGTCAGCACTTTAAGAGCAAGAGCACAACTAAAGCATACCCACCCTCTGTGAAGTACAGAGCAAGGGAGCATCAGGCACCAAAAGAGAGCAACCAACCAAGGTACACTCACTAACTGTAAGGCAAGGGAAATAAATTAGGATATCAAAAGAAAGTGAGAAACGTGCACCCACATTCTATCAAGCATAGACAGCATATCAAGACACCAAAAAAAAAGTGAGCATGAGACTCTCACTAGCTGTTAAATCCAAGGAAACCACAAGTTACAACAGGGGAAGAGTGTAGGCAAATAACACTTACAGACTGTTCCAAGCACAGGATATTAAAATGAGGGTGAATGTGACAGAAGCATAGGATGAGGAATCGGGACATAAGAAACAGATAAGCAAGGACAGACTGACAAAATACTAGGTGATAATCTTCTTTCAGCAAGAGGTAAATCAAAACAGGGCATTTCAACTTACCCAGAGTGATGGAAATGCCAAAAGGCATTTCATTATCGCTACATCTAAACTCTTATTCCCTCGTCCGAGTGCAGCATGGGTCCTGTAATGGGACTACACTTCTGTCATTCTTGTCCAACACTGCACGAGCGCCTACCATTTAACGGCTTGCTTTATGTTCGGCTCCAGATTATCCTTCTGTACAGCTAATAGCATAAAGGAGAAAGCGCTCCGAGAGAGTGAATGAACCGTCATTGAGATGAGGTCAGTACACCGTTGGTTGGGCTGGTGCATTTCTGCGGGGCCGACTCAAAGATTAGCATAGCACACGGTGGTTGATCTCTGAAAAACTTACCCTCCAGACGTACGAACAGTGAAGATCCGCCAAGGCCCGCCAGATAATTGTTATTGAATACTGTTTCTACCTCGTTGTGGATGTCCATTTCTCGATCATGATCCTCCAGCTGGTCCTTCAACTTCATCTCGATGTTGCGCTGGAACTGGTCAAACTTTGTGAATACGGCTATCACAGGTACTTCAAAAATCCCACATGTGAGTCTTACAGTCAGTCTGGGTGCTGGGGTTCATAAGGTTGCGTTGCGACATACCATTCTTATCGGGGCAAATAGTGCCAAAAAAACTTAGATCTAGAGCTGGCCGATCATTGTCCATCGGGATGCAGTACCTAAGGGCAATCCTTGTGAATTTGCGGCCATAAATACCCAGAAGGACAAACCATATTGCATGCAATCTATCCTTCAACCGTCTCTCCTTCGACTTTTGACGGATAAAATCTTGCACGATCTTTAACCCCTCTGCACTGCAAGACTCAAGTCCGTAAGACTCATGGAAAACATAACCATTATGATTCGTGAAAACAATCTCGTCCGCGATGCCACGCTGGCCACGCTGCAAGCAAGGCCATCACGATCAGCCATTACCGGCGAGAATAAGCATGCCCGACCTCCAAAGTGGGGTCAAGATGGACCTTACAAGATGGTGAGATCGAAAACACGCGACCAAGGACGACAACATACCTTCTCGCGAATTCCCAATGGACCAACCCTGTAGATCTCCGGACTCTCGGTGGTGTCGCACACTCTTTGTAAGATTGATGTCTTCCCTGCATTTTCTCTTCCAATAATGAGAACTCGGAACCGGAAATCTGGAAGTCGCGGAAGACTCTGCAGATTTTGCTGGACCCGTGGGCGTGGGAGAGTCGGCTGGTCTTGGGCTTGGGAATGATCCCACCGGATTGGAAGGTAACTCTGCTGGATACCCATGGCACGAAAGCAGAAAAGGGTCGTGAAGAGGAAGAAGCGATACGTCTGAGCGACTGGTCAGGGGGTTGAAGCGGGTGAGGTTGCGGGACAGTGCGACGTGGGCCGTGAGCCGAAACTTATACCAGGAACGTGCTATATCACGGGGACAAGGATCCCCGGACGGCCGGGCCTAAGGTGCCTGGCTAACCATTTCTGTAACAAACTCAAACCTGAGGTCACCACTGGCCACCTGAGTGCCACACTAAGGCTCTGTACAGCAATGGGTTCAGACTCTAAAACTCATGATTTCAGGGTTTTCTGGGAGTGATGGGAGTGACAGTGAGTAACAGGCATGATGGATGTAGTATGACATAATTTAAGTAATATGTGTTTTTTTCCTTGGGTTATGGTTTGTTTGCAGTGTTGTAGTGTGGATCCTAGGGAAGCCATGCAGATGTGAGTTCGGAATGGAAGGAAGAAGGGAGGTCTGAGATCTGAAGATCTGAGATAAGGATCAAGAGATCTGGGACACACAATGTGTCAAAAGCTAATCCAAGAGAACAAAACCACAAGTCGAGCCAGGTCATGTGACACCTGGCAATACTACTATGCTAAGGAAACTACAAGTAAAATGTGAAGGAGAAGGGCTCCAAAGGTGTGAGAATCGATGCAAAGGATGACAGCACTCAAGCTTATCCTAAATCCCAGGGAAGTTTGCACAGTCAGGCAGAGAGAAGAGGAGAAATAGGGCCACGCTATGGTGTGAATGCACTGCTGTCCTTGACGGATGCATGTAGAAAGTGGCCGTGGAGCAAGCCTTGTGTCACTAATGGTGCTGGACTTGTGTTCTGCCAGCTAGGACAGCTAAGTACAGTTACATTCAGGTAATTAATTCATATTTGGCACTATTTGGTAACTAGTACTATACATGGTAGTTAGTTGACTTTTGTCGCCTCAGACATTGTGCTCATAGTGCACATCTGAGGTGAGTAGTATACATTCTAATATACAGACATTGTGCTCATAGTGCACATCTGAGGTTGACCCTCTTGTACACTTGTTTTTGTCATCATTATAGACACACTATTTGCTTCAGGTTATGGGCCCTGAGAAAGCCTAACAACTGTCATTACTTGCTGCACCGAAAACGAATACAAGATGTCTACTAGTTCTATGGATTGCATCCCTATCCCTGTTCCCTACCTCCTTTCCGATGGTGCCAACTGGCCCAAATTCGCCACGCACTTCCCGGAAGCCATGCAACTTGCCCAATGTTGGGGCCACTTCGATGGCACGAGCGTGCGCCCTATTCCGAAAATTGTTGACGCGCCGACGAAGGAGGAAGAGGAGGCTATGGAAGCCTGGGACCATGAAGATGTTGTTGCTTGCTATTTGATGTCCCAAAGAATCCCGGATTCGACGTTCCTCCGACTGAGCGCATGCCCGACTGCGAAGGCATGCTGGGAACGACTGGTCAAGGACTATGCTAAAGAGGGAAGTCAGCAAGAGCAAGGGAAGCAAAAGACAAAGGAACAACTCACCGTGGAAGGCCGGCGAGACGAAGCCATGGCCACCAAACCCGAGAGCGGAAGGAGGCGACGCAGAGGGAAATGCCAGCAGTGTGGAGAGGAGGGCCACCGAGCCCGTGCGTGTCGCGCCCAGGAGGGATTGGCGACAGCCCCTGCCGCAGAAGCTATGTCGGGCGCAACAGCGCAGCCTGTGTCACCACCCCTGGTCACCAGCCTTGCTGAGTCCAATGTTGTCCTCGAGGGGGGGAGCATCTGGTTGGCCGAGGAAGAGGTCACTCGTGTGCACGATAGCGACGCAGAGTGGGGCCTACCTCGAGGCCACATTGGACATCAAAGCCCCTGGGTTCACGCGCAAATAGTTGCCGCGGAACTGAATCCAATCCTTGGGGAGGAGGATCCCCAAGACGAAGTCGTTCACGTGCCACTTGTCAGCGCGGAACTGGACTTGACAGTGGGCAAGCCAGATACCCTTGAAGAAGTTGCTCACGCGCAAATGGTTGACACGGAGCCGGACTGGACATTGGGCAATTTGGGCGACCCAAACGAAGACGCGCCCGTGCACCTTGTGGGCGTAAGGCTGGAGGTCTTGCCGAATGAAGACTTGAAGGACGAGGGCAATGATTGGTTGCTGGAGGAGATGGAGGAGGATGGACCCGCTGAGGAAACCGCAGGATTCGAAGAGGAACCAAGTCCTCACGCTGAGCTGCAAGCATCCGGGGTCAGCAACATCACCACACAAGAGGCAGAAGATACCCTTCCGTTGTCACCATCATCACCCATTCCAGAGGCTGCTAGGACGCAGCGTGCGCCGGTTGTCGATACAGGGATGCTGGCAGATACAGAACCAGAGGGCCGTGCATACTCAGCGCCGCTGCCACCACTCAACCCGCTGCCAGACGAGGCTGCGGAACCCCCAGACAAGCTTGAGCCCGAGCAGATCCGCCCTGCTGATGTGAAAGAGCCGACAGACTCGCTCTGGGGTAAGCACTCGCAGCGCGCGACGTGGCACATAGGCCAGTCGCAGGCGCGTGCACCAGAGGGCAAGGCACCCCTCGGAATTGCACATGGGCGTCTGCCTGACTTCTCCGACTCAAAATCACGAGGCTCTGTTGTCCTGGTGCAAGGTATTGCCGACCCAAAGGCCCTTGTCCGCACATACAAGGCGCGGAGGCCTGTCATTCACAAGGGGGAGCGCGCACGCCCCGATCCATGGCCAAGCCCGGGCATTGTTACCGCAAACTCGGACGCCTGTACAAGCGTGTCAGTATTGCTCGAGGGGGAGCAAAATATTGTCTTACCATTTGTAGGGAGCGAGCAATATGTCGCCCCTTGTACCCCTCAATCCTTTTCTTGTCTGTTCCCTGTTCCGGCGCTTGAAGCCGTTCTGCATGATGTCCCGAGTGGCAAGAGATGGGCCACCGATATTGAAGGACGTGCCAACCCCTATCCCGAAGTCTGGAAGCCGCCCGACTGTGCCGCGGAAGACCTGGATGAAGCAGGGGGAGTGCCATCAGTGCCAGGAGACTTACCGGTCTTCCTCGGAATCCTTGGCACCCTTGGACTTGCCGGCGCGACCACGAATATTGAGGCTGAGGCAACAGAGCCTGCTCATGCCGACGCACAGGAGCCAGGGGGAGTGCCGTCAGTCACGAAGGCCAAACCTGTCCCCACCGAAGACACTGCCAGCGTCGAGCTTGGCAGCACGGCTGATGGAGCCGCGACAGCGAAACCCGAGGCGTTGGAGCCTTGGGCGGAGGGCAAGGACGGGCGCGGGCTCGATATGGCGCCGCAAGGTGACATGCCCGTGGGCGAGCGAGTGCTCGAAGCACTGCTGCTGCACAGGGACACGTCCAGGCATGGGCACAAGCCCAGAACACCCAGAGGCAGGCACAAGCGTGATACGGTGCCGCAAGAGGGCGAGCACATGCGCAAGGCGCTGCCCAAAGGGTGCCCAACCGGCCGCCACATGGCGCCACAAGACAGCTCGACAGACGGCGAGCGAATGCCCGAGCCGCTGCCATCACCGAGGGATTGCGCAGCCGAGTGCACCCTGCCGACACGAGAGGGTGAGCGCGCGCGCGATGAGGCGCGGCAACTCGACTTGACCGCAGGAAAATGCAGGCCCGAGGCGCTGCCGCAGGGGTCCATGACCGAGCGCGAACACCGACGCGCGTTGCCGACCCGAGAGGACACCACAGAGGCATGTGGACTCAACCAGCCGTCGAGAAATGGCGCGACCAAGCGCACCTGGCCGCCGCAGAAACTGCCGCTGCAGGGCGTGCCAACCATCTTGGAGACAAGGGGCACTTGCAAGCCCAGGAAGAAGCCGCCGTGGAAGGTGAGGTGCGAGCCAACGAGGCCTTTTGAGGCCGGGAGAAGGAGCGCGATGGGCACAGTCTGTGCCCTGCATATCCCACTTGGTCGCTCGAAAATCCAATCAGCTCAGCAGGGCCACCAGAAAAAGTGGCCACCTACCCTTGCCTTGGCCCCCAGTCGTCCCGATTTGCGAGTTATAGCCGTTGTTGTCGTCGTTTCGAGGCCGAGCAATGGCCTATCGAGTCGGCAAGGACCAGAGGGAGGCGCATGCGCGGCCTCTATCGAATCGGTCACGCTCCGTCACACGCGTGTCACCTGCGTCCCTGGCCTGCGTGCTGGCCACAACCCCTCGGAAAACTTCAAACAAAACGTGCGGGCGGCCCCCTTTCTTATTGAAAACATTTCTGGACACCTCACGGACTATCTGCGAAATGAGGGGGAGTGTAGAAAGTGGCCGCGGAGCGAGCCTTGTGTCACTAATGGTGCTGGACTTGTGTTGTGCCAGCTAGGACAGCTAAGTACAGTTACATTCAGGTAATTAATTCATATTTGGCACTATTTGGTAACTAGTACTATACATGGTAGTTAGTTGACTTTTGTCGCCTCAGACATTGTGCTCATAGTGCACATCTGAGGTGAGTAGTATACATTCTAATATACAGACATTGTGCTCATAGTGCACATCTGAGGTTGACCCTCTTGTACACTCATTTTTGTCATCATTATAGACACACTATTTGCTTCAATGCATCCCCATTTTTATATTGCAAGTAGCTATAGTATTTACATGACGAGCCATGCTACTTAGTCCAAATGTGGTGATGAAGGAATAGAGGTGTGCCTATGTGTGCGAGACCGGTTACATC
Organism: Russula virescens; assembly: GCA_003316435.1. Lineage (NCBI taxonomy): Eukaryota > Fungi > Basidiomycota > Agaricomycetes > Russulales > Russulaceae > Russula > Russula virescens. The sequence continues at coordinate 30,292 of QFEY01000173.1, forward strand.
GGCGACAATCCACCTAATGTTGTAATTCTAAGAAAAATGAAGTAAATGTGAAAGAAAATAACACTATGGTATCTAAGGTTGAGACAAAGGGCATGGTCTAAAGTAAGGGGGAAAGAGTCCGGTATGTAGAGAGTTCCGAGTCTAAGATGGAAGGGGAAGAAGGGGTATGGAGGAAGGGGAAGGTAGGTATGAGTCTTGAGGAGGTCCAGTGCAGCAGCGCGATGCAAAGGGAAAGGCTGCTTGGGGCATGGGCATAATAAGAGTGGGTGGCTGGTTGATTGCTGGCAATGGCATGGATGGGGAGGTGGTCATTGAGAGGTGGTGCATCGGTTGCATGAATTGGGAAGGGAGGATCAACAGTATGAAACATGCTAGTGATGGCCAGGTTTGGGACTTGACAGATGAGGCAGCACAATGCAGATCATGGTGGCGGTGAGGCAGATGGAGATGAAAGGATGGAGACATGGGGGTGAGATGGATGGAGATGGAAGGATGGAGATGTGGGGGTGAGATGAGATGAGGCAAGGGTATCGGAGGCAGGTGGTTCGAGACAGGCATGGTACAAGACAGTCAGATGAGGTGCAAGAGACGAGTCGTGGTGTGAAACTTGGGCTCAGGCTCAGCGTGTACAGGGGTTTGAGGCTGCGAGAGCTCGTCTACAAGGCTACAGTGCATGCACTCCTTACAGCGTCATGTGTGATGTGTAACAAGTAATGGGTGCAACATGCCAACCCTAACCTCATAAATTTTCTTCACACAAAAAAAGGTGACCAACCATAAAACGAGACAATAGTTTGAGATGATAAGTAAGGAAAATAAATGAAAGATAGGCCAAATAACATGACTAGGTGCCTGCTTCTTCATATCTTCTACAGATACTCTGATACTGCACCTATATGTCCTCTGCGATCCTATCTTGCCTGAGATTAGCCCACTCCCTTTCTGCTGATGATGCTGGGCCAGTTCCCAGTTCACTGATGTTGTGAGCTCCCACTTGAGGGTCAAGTGGGTCATTGTATACATTAATTTCGTGGGGATTGTGGTAGCGAATGAAGTTGTGGAGGGCTGCAAGTGCAACTGGAATGTGGGCTTGGATATCCATATTGTACTTGGGGGGGAGATGAAGGATTTGAAAATGACACTTCAGAATCCCAAAGATGCGCTCTATGATGTTGTGAGCCCATGCATGGCATAGATTGAACAGTTCTTTGGGTGTGGCTGGCCTAGAAAAAAAACCAATTGAAACCTGTAAAAAAATTCGAGAGAAAAAACAAACCACTTACCTGGCACTGCTGCGATACCATTCAGACAGATGGTACCACACATTTCAATATGGAACAAGGAGTGAATCACATGATGCAAAGCCTGCATCAGCAAGGTAGTACTTCCCATCTGGGACACAAAGGTTGACAGCATGGGATTGGTGGTAGAGCATCGAGTCAGCTGTAGAACCCTCCCAACTGGCCAGCATATAGGTAAAGCAAAGATTGAAGGTGCATGCAGCAAGGCAGTTCTGCATGAGTGTGCCTTTGCAGTTCCATGTCACATTGTGGTCTGCAGCAGAAGGTGAACAGTTGATGTGGGTGTCATTGATGGCACCCAGTGTATCATTGAAAAATGGAGAAAGCTTGGGGTCTCTTTGAATATAGGGGTGAGGGAGAGAATGGATGTTGGGAAGCTGCACATATGTCATGTAGAATGGGGGGTTGCGAGAGCTACTAGGATCCATTTAAAATACCTGAAAATCCATTAAAAAGACTTTGAAAAATAGAATAGGTGTCACTTACTTTGTAATTGTGCTAGTAGACCACTGGAAATGCTCTCCAACATGCCTTGATGTTAGCCCAGTAACAGCAGTATAAAGGAAAATTGTGGCTTGTTCTTCAAGTGAGACATGCCACGATGATTTGATGCCACAGTTGTCAAGGACCCCTAGGAGGGCCTCAAACATCTGTTTATTCATCCCAAGCTCACACTGAATGCAATCTGGATGCCCAGTGAGTAGTTCACGAACCAAGTCAGCCCCTAAGAGGGTGGATGTGTGATATGGAATGTGAGGAGTGAGAGTAGCCAAGTAGTAGGCATGGACAATCACATAAAATATAACAAGTATGGCTTCAACAAGTATTTGTCGGCGTTGCTGCTGTAACTGGTACCAGCTCACCAGCTCATCATGCCTATCAGCCATCATGATGAAGGGTGGCAGAACAAATTGTGGGTATGGCACTGATGTGGACACATCACACCATAACACATAGACATGACTCCAACTCCAACTTTGAAATTCGAAACAATAAAAGTACATCACACAGTACGACTATGAAAAGAATTGGGAGAACATGAACCTATCTATGTGCCAGACCTCTTTGTCAAAAGTCCTCTGATAAACATGCAGCCACCTGACTCCAGCATGGCTTGATACATTCACACAGCATTTCCATTCGACATGAAAATGTTGGCAACCTCGATATACTCATGTGGTAACAGCCATGGGTTGCCTTCAACAGTTGTGGACTCTTGAACACTTCACATGAGTTGTGAAAATGCTTCTGCCTTTTGGTAATTGAGCAAGGGTACAGTCGCAGATGGAGGCGATGTTGAAGATGAAAATGTGGTTGAAGTGGACCAAGGCCCAGGCATAGGTGCAGGCATTGTCGCAGGCATTGGCAGAGATATTGGCATGTATATTGGCGAGAGCATGAGCACAGGCATTGGTGTGGGCATCGGTGGAGACATTGGTGTGGACATTGGCATAGGCATGAGTGCAGGCATTGGCACAGGCATAGGTGGAGACATTGGTGTGGACATTGGCATAGGCATTGGTGGGGACATGGGCACAGGCATCACCCCCACAGACATGGGTATGGCAGATGATTGGAATGTCTGAATTACTTTCTGGGAGTATCTGTCCAATAACAATTCAATAAAAATGTCATTCTTTCATTTTTGTTTAAATCGGAAGTAAGGATCAGCATGGGTAAGAGTTAACCTGTGGTATTTTGACCACAGGTTGTGCAGGTACAGGTATGGTATTAGCAAATCTAATACTGTGTAATATTGTACCTGTAAGCCATAGTCGCAGGTACCAGGCCATTCTGGTCACGGGTTCCAGGTGATGCCAAGCCACCTGGTTTCTCATATTTCTGCCAGGCTATCTCACATTGGCACGCTGTGCTACAGTGCTGGACAAGCAAACTCAACAAAAAAATATAAGTGTTTTATTTTTGTTCAAAACACATAGAAATGATGTTTTCATTTTTCACAAAAATAAAAAATTGGCCAACCCTAAAGTTGGGGTTAACCCTTTGGAAAGCATGCAAATCGATTATCTTTGCTATTCTGAACTTGATGTCATTCTCTGAAATCGTCAAAAAGATCAGGGAGAGGCTGGAGAAACCATGTGACAGGGGCCACGGACCCCACATAACACCCAAGCCTGCAACACATTTTTGCGCACGATGTCCAAAGATAAGGACAAAAAAAATGATTTTAAGTAGATAAAGAGTACAGTACATTCATATATGGCAAGGAGAGATACATGAGTGCCAGCGCAACATTAAAGCCAATTCCCACAGTCCAAGAAATCCTCAAATCCACCTCACATGAAACCAATGCCACCACTGGACGACTCAAAAACACAATGGAGCACATGAGAATGGTGCGGTGATTTGGGCACGTGTCCACCTTGTGTCGATGCCGGGGCCCCAGACGAGTTATCTAGTGATGGTGATCAGTCTGATCAGTCTGATACTGGCCCCAAAGACCTATGGAACCCACATTCAGGTTTGAAGCCCTCAGAGGAGGATGGGAGGGCATCCGATGGTGACATTGGTGATTTTCCCAGAGGTGCAACATTAAGGGTAAATGACGCGATGATCAAGATGATCGCCGATCTTGAGGATGACTGCGACCTGGACTGGCTCCCCTGGAAGGAGAGGCAGAAGCTGGAAAGGAAGAAGAACAGTGGTCAGTCGTGCTGTGGAATGAAGTCTTGAGATTGTGGGCACTTACCTTGGGGTCCAGGCAAGAGGAAGAGGCACTCACATAGCCCTGATGTGGGTGCAAAGTCAGCCCGATTGCAACAGTGCCACAAGCACCATCATGCGATGGAGAATCAAGGGAAACTCACTGACTTTATGTTCACAAAGACATCGTGTTTGGTCTTGAGATCGGCGGCTTCATCGCCAGCCTTGTCAAGGGCCGCATCGAGGTCACCAGCCTTGTCAAGGGCCTCATTGAGGTTGAGGCAGCTGTCTTGCACTGCAGCATCTCCAGAGCCTCTGCTTTCGGGGCCTCCCGCCTTGCCCTTCCTGCTGGATTCACCTCATGAGACTGAAAGCACATGCAAGAGTGAGTCTGATGGTGAGGAAGGGGATGGGGAGGAAGAGGAGGAAGAGGAAGAGGAGGAAGAAGAAGAAGAGGAGAAGGAGGAGGAGGAGGAGGAAGAAGAAGAAGAAGAAGAAGAAACATGAGGTTTGGAAGAGGAAGAGGAAGATATGGCCCAATTTCTGGATAATGAGGAAGAGCAGCCACCCAGAGCAAAGGACCAAGTCCGTGGGTGGCTCGAACTGCGAGAACAGATCAAGGCAGACCAAAAGGCAGTGAAACAGAGGGATACAACACTCACTGGGATCAATCAATTGATCATCCTTTGAAACTTTGCAATGCTCCGGATCAAGGGAGTCAGATGCATGGCTGCGAGCCATGAGATTGCCTGGCAATGGCACGACAGGGAGGGAGTCCATTTTGCCTGCCAGATTCAGATGCTCACTCGGCATTACCAGCAATATGAGCAGTTGCCAGTCGAGAATCGAGGGGGTGACTGCGGTCATTCTCTGATCAATAATGAGCAGGTCCAGAAGGTGGTGCATATGTACCTGTTGAGCATGAACACAGGTGAAGTCACCCCCCAAAAGTTCCACCGCACCCTTAATGAGCAGATCCTTCCATTGCTCGGATTCACACTCAGGACCAAGCTTTTGGAGCACATGGCTCAACAATGGCTAATCAAACTAGGCTGGCAGCAAATGCAGTTCCGGAAGGGCATCTACATGGACGGGCACGAGAGGGAGGATGTAAGGAAATACTGGGGTGAAGTCTTCCTGCCTTTGATAAAGTCCCTTGAACAGCACATGGCCATGTGGGTCCCTCAGGGCGACAGCCCTGAACTCATATGCAAGGACCCTGTATTGAGCAATGGAGAGAAAAGGATAATCACTGTGTTTCAAGATGAAAGTTCGTTCCATGCTAACGATTATAAGCAATCTGGATGGTACGCACCACTGTCTTGATCCATTGGAGGCCTTTTTAACTTGCAGGGATAGGATGTGACATGAAGAGATCAAACTCATGAGGAAGGGGCATGGACACATTATCCACATTTCTGATTTCGTGGAAGAAGAGAACAGAAGACTAATAATCCGTGATGAAGATGGAATTATCGTCAAAGATGTACGCTGCATTATGTATCTGGGCATGGGCAGCGATGAGTGGTGGGATCATAAACAATTGCTTGCACAAGTTGGCCATGTGATGGAGATCTTCGAAGAGGCACACCCAGATTGTGTCACATTATTTATCTTCAATCAGTCCTCAGCACATGCATCACTTGGGCCTGATGCACTCCGCACTTTCGAAATGAGTAAAATGAATGGTGGTTAGCAACGGAAACAGAGGGACACCAAGATCCCATGGGATAATCCATGTGTTGCATTATGTGGCCAACTCCAAAAAATGACTGCAGACTCAGGTGAAGCAAAAGGTCTCAAACAGACCTTGGAAGAGCAGGGCTTCGACCTCAGTGACATCTGGTGTGTGAAGTGTTCCCCTGTCTGTCTTGTTGAAAATGAGTGCTGTTGCATGGCTCATCTTCTCAGCAAGCAAGAAGACTTTCGTATACAAAAGTCCCTCCTTGAGCAGAAGATCGAGGCCAGGGGCCATATGTGTGTCTTCCTTCCAAAGTTCCACTGCGAACTCAATCCAATTGAAATGGTATGTTTGTGTTTTTAAATCACATTAATTGCTATTAAATATGTATCATACAGTATTGGGGTTGGTGTAAATGCCAGTACAGAGAAATCTACAAAACTAGATTTGAGGAGGCAAGATGTGTGGTGCGTGAGTGCCTTGACACATGCCCTGTGGATGTGATCTGACAGTTTTTCAACTGTTCCTGGAGGTTTATGGATGCTTACCGAAAGGGTTTGACCAGTAAAGTAGCAGAATGGGCGGTGTGGAGGCAGAAATCTCACCGGAGGGTTGGCCTGCAAGCCATGATGTCAATTGATGCCATTATAAATTAGAGAAAACCCCAAAAGGGGCATGTTTTATGTCAAAAAATCGGACCCAAAAAATTGGCCACCTTAAAATTTATGTGGGAAAGTCCGCAAAGGGTGTTTTTGTATGTTTTCAGCCCTCCTGAGCACGATCCCGATCTTAGTTTCTTATAAAAATTTATTTTTCAGGAGTTAGCAAATTTGTCAAGTTTGCTTGTCCAGCACTGTATGTGTAGTAGTGCATCCTGGTGCACTATTGCCTGAACATCATTGGTATTTATATCATTTTTCTTGCCTTAGTATTGTCAGGTGTGTCGCCAACATACCGGTTTCGTGCGCTCATGTGCTTTTTCATTCCATTTTGACTTGGACAAAGAGGCCAAATAAAGCTAAACTCAAATCGAAAATCGAAACTCAATGTGTCAACTCAACTCGAACACTTTCTTACTGCCCCCTGATGACAATCACAGATAGTGCCAATGCTGCAATGTCAACATGAACACTGCAAACACAAACACCACAAATCTGAACTCGAATGCCACAAAAGCAAACCTGAACGCTGCAGCAAACCCAACGCCACAAGCAACATAACACAAATGCAAATGCAACTCAAATTCAAATGCAAACAACATTCAAATGCAAATGCAAATGCAAATCTGAACCCGAACCCGAACACCATGAAAACAAACACAACACAAATACGAATGCAACTCAAACAAAACACAATGCAACACAAAGCAAATGAAACCGAACCCAAACATTACAAAAGCGAATGCAAGCCCAACACAAGCCCAATGCAAACCCAACACAACTCAAACAAAACCGAAACCAAACCTGATTGCCACGAAAACAAACACAAGGCCAACACAAACACAACACGACCGCAACATGACCGCAACGCGACCGCAACACAAACACAAAGCAAACGCAACGCAATGCAAATGCCAATGCATTTTCGAGCCTGAAACTGAACCCAAATGCCACCAGAACACATGCTAACACAGTGCCAATTAGTGTTGGGGAAGTTTGGTTTCAAACCGATCCAAACTCAGTTTCAAACCAAACCAAACCAGAAGTTTGGGTTTCAGTTTGGCCATTTCTGTGGGAAACTGAATGGTTTGGCTTCCAGTTTGGGAAATTTGAAAGTTTGGTAAATGGTTTCAAACTTGGTTTAAACCAAACCGATCTTGTAAATTTAAAAGTTATCAGATCCCTTAAAAAATTTAACTGGACTATCTTTAGGTATAGGAAATAGTGCATTTAAATTTTCAAGCTAATCTGATAAGTTTTAAACCTTTAGTTTGCATATCAATTATGCAAACTAAACTGATAACTGATGTTATTGGTTACTGATATGCAATTTAAAGGGTTAAAAGTTATCAGATTACTTAGAAAACTTATATGCACCATGTCCTATACCAAGAGATAGTATGTCTATGTTTTCTAAGTAATCTGATAACTTTAAGACCTTTACTTTGCAAATCAGTTTGGTTTGGTTTCAACTTGGTTTAAGATAGTTTCAAGGTTTTAAAGTTATCAGATTGCTTAGTAAATCTAGGTACACCATCTCTTGGTATAGCATATGCTGCCTTTAAGTTTTATAAGCAATCCAATAACCTTTAAAGCCTTATTTTATATATTGATAACCAATAAGATTAGATATCAGACTGCTTAATCTAATATACAAAACTAATGCGCAAAATGAAGGTTTAAAAGTTATCAGATTGCCTTGAAAATTTAACTGAACTATGTCCTATACCCAAAGATAGTCGAGTTAAATTTTCTAAGCAATCTGATAACTTTTAGATACTCAAACCGTTTCAAACTGAGAGTAAACCAAACCAAACCAATATAAACGGTTTGTATCGGTTTCGGTTTTGGTTTGAGAAATTCTGGCAAAAACTGAACGGTTTGGTTTCTGGTTTGGCCAAAAGTGGCCCAAACCGAACCAAACCGAACTTCCCCAACACTAGCACCAATGAGCCAACATGAACACCACTCGCCAGCACAAATACAGATGCAATGCTGTGTGGCAAGTCTCACCCCCAGTAGTGGTTATTACTAGTAGCTACATGTGTATATACAAGATAATTAGTATTTGTAGTTGTAGCTACCCATAATACAATGTACCATGGTGTCTGCACCGTGGTCTTCTATACACACCCATGCCATAAACCCGCTAACCATGGGTATGGTGTCTGTATGGGTATGGGTCGACAGGTTGTGGGTGTGGTAGGCCAAAAATAACCCGTGGTGTCACCCATGCAGATCCTTATCGGTTTCGGTCCTAGGACCGGTTAAAACCGGTTTTTTACGGCCAAGATCTTATCTGATCGATTAGCAAATTTAGGGGCACGAATGACAGATGTAGGAGATGGTGTCCCTAAATTTGCTAAGCAATCGGATAAGATCTTGGGTTACATTTCACTAATCAGTTTTATGTACAATCTAATCTTCTCCAATACTAGTTGAGAGCACTATCGAGACAGTTGAGAGCACTATTGAGACAGTTGAGAGCACTATCGAGACAGTCGAGAGCACTATCAAGACAGTCAAGAGCACTATTGAGACAGTCAAGAGCACTATCAAGACAATCAAGAGCACTTTTGAGACAAGACAGTTGAGAGCATTATTGAGACAGTCAAGAGCACTATCAAGATAATCAAGAGCACAACCAAGACAATTGAGCTTATAATCAAGACAATATGCCTAAAACTGATTAGCAAAATGAACCTTAGGATCTTATCCGATTGCTTAGCAAATTCAGAAGCACTAATTCCAGATATATGACAAGGTTCTCACAGATTTTCTAAGCAATCAGATAAGATCTTGACCCTCAATTCGCTAATCAGTGTCAGGTACAGTTAAAATTCCCCAACACTAATAATTTTCCTTATAACTTGGGAAATAAAATAGCAAAAAATAAGGAAAAATATTTTAATATTCCTAGACTACTAAAGGGTCTTAGAACCGGTCTTTAACCGGTTAAAACCAGTTTTTAGCAGTTTTAATAATTTTCTAAATTTGCTAAAACTGTAACTGATCTATCAGTTCAGTTCAGTTACAGTTCATATTAGGTCCAGTTCAGTTCAGTTTCAGTTTTTTTATCAGTTCTAGGACTGAACTTTAAAACACTACTTGCAGTCTCCTCAATGAGAGGGGCACAGTAATGCAGTGAAGTCATCATTTCAGAATGGAATGACAGTTTAACAGAAACCTAGGTGGGAAATGTGCCCCTCCTTTGAATGGATGCATCATGTTGTGTGTCATACTGTGCAGTGCTGTGTCACATCACATCACATCATGTTGTGCAGCATCATGTCACATCATGTTCCACTTATTTTTTTTTTCCTGCTTATTTTAATATTTGCTATCAAATTAATAATTCAGACTTTAATTCAAACTACTGTATGCTACCCACCCATTGGCCACTGATGTAAGCCACCTGGCAACTGGCCAGTCATGAATTGTCACAGGGCAACCTGTCATTTAGATTCAAGTGCTGACTGAATCGTTTTGATGTGATTTATCAGGCTCAGAGTTGGTGAGGGGGGGGACAGGAAGCAATGATGTTCTCCACACAACACTGCTGGTTAGTAAGAAAGAGCCCCAAGAAGTGGGGGTTTTTCTGGATTTATAATGCACATTGAGATGTGCTCTCAGCTGTGCAAGGAGCAAGGGTATTTCATGGGTATAATAAACCTGCATCAAACATATGCAGTGTCATATGGTATCATAGCAGTACTGAGTATCCATCATAATAAAATTCCAAACATGCTATGTACTACAAAGACACTACTACAATAGAATGTGCCAGCTCTATGAGCCCAGACACATGTTCACTTAAATTGATACATCAGGTTGCATTGTATTTGCAGTGTTTGCATGTTCATGTTGGCAGTGGTTGCAATTGTGGTCTTGGTGTTAGCAGCATTCACATTTGTATGCATTGGCAAGGGTTGCATTGCATTTGCAGCGTTTGTGTGCATTCATGTTTGCAGTGGTCACAATTGCATGTCTTGGCATTGGCAGCATTTGCATTTGTGTGTTTGTGTTGGGTTGTGTTCACAGCATTTGCATGTGTTTGTGTTAATGGCATTTGTGTTTATATGCTTGCACTTGTGTCTTAACCCCACATTGGGTCTTGCATTTTTGATTCTCCAATGCTGCCTTTGCTAGTGATGCTGTGATGCAGGCCTTGCTCTCATTTGTGTTTAGCAGTCTGAAATCATCCTTCCTTGGAAGGACCTGGCTCAGGATTGGCTCTGTGAATAGGAGGAGGCATGCTACTTTCAATTAGGGAAATGCATGGGTTTGAGGTACCCAGACAGGTCACGGGTAAGGGTACCTATGGGTATGGGTCCGGGTCACAATTTAGCAACCCATAGACCTGTCACTCAGCCTGTAGTTATAAAGATAAACAATAGAAATTTTATATTAATACATAAATAACTAATTACTACATGTTTAAAACTAAGTAGGACAAACAATAGCTGGGGCAAGCCCAGCTAGAGTTCAGAATGGGGCGTTAATGGGGGGGTTTATATACCCCCAGGCACATGCATGGACCATTTGGGTTTGTGTGTAGCCACCGTGTCTCATTTCCTTGAGTGCTGACGCATTTTATTTACCTATATTTATACTCAGTTTGTTTGCATGACTCACGTCTCCATCTCAACAATTACATCATGTGCAACACTTGGACTTGACACTGTAACGAACAGCGCAATGACGCACAGCAAATGGCACAACAATGGGGTGCAATATCCGACATGACAACACACAATGAACTGCATGACAATGGCATGTATAATGGCGCAACAATGGGGCCCAATCAATGGCACGAGAACACACAATGAACAGGCGACAACAGGGCAAGAATGGTGCGACAACAGGGCCCAATCAACGGCGCGAGAACACACAACGAACGGGCAACAACAGGGCAAGAATGGCGCGACAACAGGGCCCAATCAACGGTGCAAGAACACGCAATGAACAGGCGACAACAGGGCAAGAACAGCGCGACAATGGCTTGCAACAACACACAACAAACGGCAAACATAGCAGCATAGCAGGGTGACAATGGCGCCCAATCAACCGCGTGGAGATATGCAATGAACGGTGTGACAACGGCTTGCAACGACATACAATGAACAGTGAACATAGCGGAATAGCGGGGTGACAACGGCATGACGACAGGGAGAAAAGAACAGTGCTAGTAAAGTAATAGTATATTAACTTCGACATACGTAGTTTCAAGTACATGTAAATACCACATTTTGTGTCACATCAATGCGACAGAATAATAACACTTTTTTTTCAGGACCCTTGAGTGATACCCGGTACCTGCATGACCCACAGTTATAAACCCGCGGGTTTGTGGGTAGGGGTACCTGTGGGTACAGGTATGGGTCACGTCTCGGCTACCTGCAGGTTACCCATGCGGATCCCTACTTTCAATTGGAGAAGAGGACATGGTGCTGTTTATTCAATGCAGCATCCAGCCATCCAGCTGTCCAGCACAGTGTCTAATTACATCTATCTGACACAGCTTGCTAGCACATGATCTTACACACACATGGCAAGAATGCTGGTTTGAAACAACATGCCAAACCCAAATCTTGAGCATAATCAGTGTAATACCATCCACTATGAAGGGAAACACTCAAATCTGGGTGTTTTTCCTCCAAAAAAATATGAATATATTCACAAAGATGTCTACTTTCAACCCCAACTGTTACAAGCTCTGGCCCTGGTCCTCCCATGGACCTTTCCTGTACCCTTGACTGTATCTCCCAGCAAAACCTCTGGGACACACTACCTGTTGTGCCTTCTGTCATGCTCAGACTAAAGCGTGTTTGACCAAGAGGGTTCGTTCTTGGTTGGAGTTGCTGTTATGTATAGACAATGCACGTCGCCTTCGTACCTATAAGCCTCTTATAGGTCCCTTAGTCGAGTTACGTTACAACCTAGTCTTGAAAGACCTTGTGCAGGGAGTTCCTCCTACTGCGTAACTAGATTGCGTACTAGTCTAGCCTAAGACCTAACTAATCGGCTTAGGGCAACGTGCAGAACCATAGGACTGCAGTGTTTAATGATGGGTTGTCCCCAACAAGAGTGTTTATATATAGATGGGTGCTGACCGCCTTCGTGTAGTGAGCTACCTTATGCTACAGTTTATAGACCCGAGGTCCCTTACAAGTCTGGGTGTCTGGGCCGGTTAGGCACTGGTTCGGATGTGTAGTGATCGATCGAGGTTTAGGCACTGGAGCCCTAAACAAGAGTGATATGTTGAATCCAGATTAGGAAAGTCCCCGGTCTGGAGCAGATCGGCTAGTGATGTCATGGCTTGGCTTGGCTCGGTTCAGCTCGGTTTGTGGCTTGAGCCGGCTGAGCTGCTATTGAATACCACTTTAGGAAAACCCAAAATCTCAATGTGACCTGTGGCACGAGTATTACAGGTTTGGACATTTACACCTAACTACACCTAGCTAATTGCTCTATGGTGCAAAGGATCCACACGGGTGCAGGTAATCCTGGGGTGTTACAGGTACCGGGGTACGGGTGTGGTGTTAGATTCAGCTGCACCGTGATGAACCATACCTGCATCTACAGGTTACAGGTATTCCACGGGTTTTTTTACAGGTGAGCTCATTTTGTTTTCTGTATCCTTTTTGTCTTACCTGTCCTCATCAGATCTTTTCTCGCCTCAATTTTGATCCACATGCTGACCCTAAACCCATAACGGAATGGGGTTTATTAGTGGTGCCCACCATTTCCACTCCTCCGGCCTCAACAGGCCTTGTTATCTTGTGGAATACCTCCCAGGGGGGCTTCCTTCTGGGCTTGCAAGTGCCCGTTGCCTTCAAGACATTCGGCATGCCCTCCAGTGGCCTCTTTTGCAGTGGCTGGGTGCGCTCGGTCGCACCCATTCTCCATGGCCATGGCCATTGTGAGCCCTTCTGTGGTATCTCGTGGCGTCAAGATGCAGGCCTCTTTGCCCCGATCCGTCTAACTCGCAGTGACGATGCCTTGAGCATGCACTTGCGCTCGTTTGGGTTGAGTCGCTGCAGCATGTCATGTTCTCATTGTCTCGTCTCGTCAGTTCCCGCTGTGGTCATCCTTCCGCTGTCCCACTCTTGAAGCTACCGCCGTGCAGCCACAGTCAGACCTGCCATCGGTCCCCTGACCTCCATCTCTAGCCTTGCAGTCACCTCATTGCCAGAAGAGTTCGATCCTGGCAATGTTTCTGTGCCCTCGAGGAAGACCACATCCACTACCACCCCTCCGAACACAATCATGCCTGGTGATACCAGACAAAGCACGCTCCTCTCTCTTTGGGTCTGTGTCCTCCACAGGTTCTGACACCTTCTGGCCATTCCAATCATTCCAGCCCAACTGCCTCTAACAATAATAACAAATCCCATGTAAGGCCCTGCGTGAGGTCCCGCGTGACCTGTGCGCTCCAGAACTCGACTCAATGTGACGTTGCATCGGAACATCTCCCTTTCAAGCCCCATCGCTGTTAGCCCCAGCCCCACCTCCCGCAGCACAGCAGCATGAAGGGACGACAGACAACACCTCTGTTTATGTGACTCCTCCCCTCTCAACCAACCAGCTATCGTCCCACCCTCACCGCCTCATGCCTGGCACAACTCTGAGCACCAAAGCCCTGCCCGCATCACCCTTGCATTGGGCATGACTCGCTCACCAGCACGCAAGATGACTTGGATCAAGCACACCCTTTTGTTCTCACTCACTTCTCACTCATCTTTTCCTTTCTTTCGGACTCAGATCAACTCCAACCCTCAACTTTGTTACACAAATTTACTTACTCTCTGAATGGACACTGTAGGTACCTTCCCTATAAACTCACCCTCCTGCTTGTCGTAGAGGTTAGCTACCTGCTCTTGGACAATCCAGTTTCCCTCTCATGCTCCTATTCTTTGTGTGATCTTGCCTGCTTTCTTGCCGCGTCCTTGTTTTGCCTCGCCGTCTACCCACTGCCATGCCCAGTCAGACCCACCGTGGTTGCCTTAGCATGTTGCCCCACCATTCGCCAGACCTGCCGTGGTCACCATTTGCTCTAGCCATTGCCACTGCCACTGCGCAGCCACCGCCTGTTTGCCGCCACACATTCACCTCGCTCCCGTCTGCCTGACTCTTTTCTAAGTTTTCTCGCTTTACCACTTCCATGTGGCAAATGCATCTTGTTCACACAGCCTCCATTCAACGGCATATCTAAACATAATGAAGACATCTATGTGGGCACAAATGCCTTCGGACACCGCAGGTGGATCAAGCATACAAAATACTATCAATGCGGCAAGGGTGGCATGATCTTAGGCTTTTGTCGTAACAAATGCACTCTTCACCTTTTTGATCACTCCATATTAAATTCACTAACTCGCTTTTTTTTTCCAGTGGTATTCTGGCTGTGCAATGTGCTGCCACCTCCATGACCCACACAACCAAGTGCAAAGACCTCGCACACATCGGGTGATGGCAGCAGCAGCAGCATTTGCCACCAATACATCTGCCAATGACACAGTGGCCATTAGTGCACCTGCCCCTTATTATCATAGAATTGTTTATATTGTTTAGTCATTAAACAACTGCAGTGTGTACCTGCAGCAACACTGTGCAGTTGTGCAGTGTACCATGGTGTACTGACACCATGGTTAATAAATATGACCTGTGGTTTGAACCCTTCACCTGGGTGTGTAAATGGGTATGGTGCTACAGGTAACTAGGGATGGACACAGGTAAGGGTAAACCTGTGGTTTTATGGTCACGGGTGTGACAGGTATGGGTGCAGTTGCTGAAATCTACTACCTGTGACACACCAGACCCATTTTGGCAGTGTCACAGGTTTTGATGGTGTGACTTGTGACCTCTCTTGCATGTGTGATGTTTCCTTCATCACTCAGATTCCTTCCACCATGATGCACAACTCACACCAAATGACAACAGCATGCAACAATAATGACGGCACGGCACTTGACAACTCAATGCAAACGATGGCGCGCCACCCGACAACACAACACAATGACGGCGCCACACCTGACAACACAATGCAACGACAGCGCACCACCCAACAACTCAACATAAACGACGGCACGCCATTCAGCAACTCAATGCAAATGATGGCGCCACACCCAACAACATAACACAACGACGGTGCCACACCTGACAACACAATGCAATGACAGCACGCCACCCAACAACTCAACATAAACGACGGTGCGCCATTTGGCAACTCAATGCAAATGATGGCGCCACACCCAACAACATAACACAACGACAGTGCAGCACCCGACAACACAAATCAAACGACGGCGTGGCACCCAACAACTCAACGCAAACAACGGCGCCACACCCGACGACATAACAGAATGATGGTGTGGCACCCAACAATACAACACAAACAACAGCACAGCACCCGACGACTCAACACAAACAACAGTGCCACACCCGACAACATAGCACAACGACGGCGCTGCACCTGACAACACAACACAAATGATGGTGCTGCATCCGACGACACAAATGCAAATGACAGCATGGCACCCGACGACACAACGCAACAACAGCGCCGCACACAACAATACAATGCAATGAGTCAACGACGGCACTGCACCCGATGACAGAACGCAACGACGACAGCAATCAACGCAACGCCAATGCAACAGCAACATGACGCCAACACACTGCGACAACCATGACAACCACACAACTCAGCCCTCGAGACAGACACCACATAAACAATCTCGTTGTATATGTTGTCTAGTATATAGTTTAGTTGACTGTGGGGTGTACCCACAGTATCTCTGTGCAATTGTGCAGTGTACCGTGGTGTACTAACACCACAGTAAGTGAATAGAACCCATAGGTTGAACCCGTCACCGCAGGTACAGGTGTGAGAATGGGTACGGTGCCACAGGTGACAGGTACGGTGTGGCTTCAAGTCACCTGTGGTGTGACCTGTGTCCATCCCTACAGGTAACAGGTATTGTGTGAGTTCAAGCCACCCATGGTTTGTTTGACCTGTGTTCAACCCTACATTTGCATTTGTTTGATATCAACCAGAACTATGAATCTCATACAGAAATCTTAAACATCTGACCCAAGTCCTGATCATCTGCAAGTTGACCATCTTTCTGTGCCTCTAGCTCAGCCATCTCCTCATCTCTATCTAAGCCTTCTGTAAAACTGACTGCAGCATGCCTTTTTGCAAATTTTTGCATTTGCAGTGCCTCAACAAGGTTAGGAGCTAGTTTATTTCTTCTTGCTGTTATTGTCTCTTTACTGGAGGAGAAGACTCTCTCACAGGGCACAGAGAAGGCCTGTATAGAAAGATAACTCATAGCAAGTTTAAACAGTGTTGGGAACTGGTCCTTGTTGCT